>MJUU01009753.1:27238-51267 GCA_002080025.1 Modiolus philippinarum
AATGGCGATGCGATATGATCTTGTACATATGGTGACTAACAATCCTGTAAATTATCATGAATTCGGACACATACTGCTAAAATCAAAACATAATTTAAAACGGAGAACATAATTTAATAAATATTCACATTTTTCTCAAAATTAGAACTGTATGGATAGGTTTCTATGGCAACCAAAAGGTCCTCAATCCACTGCAATGCATTTTTGACCCCTTTCCAAAAAAAAAATTGAGCAGGGGGTTCCCCTTATAATGTAGGTACCGTATTATGCCTAATAAACGCCCCGGGGGCGTTGCATTTTCCCGAAAGGGGGGCGTTTATTAAAATCAGCAAAACTGAAGCAAAATCACATAATTATCAATAGAAATACTGAATGAGGAACAAACATCATTACCAAGATATATTATCACGTGATATTTAAATCACATTAGTCACAGAATCCATTCAGTTAATGATTTTTTACATTAAATTCTATATCATGGACAATTAAATTGTACCTGGAGTTTTCATTTATGTGTATTTAAATTAGTATTTTTGTCCTGAAAAGGGGAGGGGGCGTTTATTAGGGAGAGAGCGTTTATAAGGAATAATACGGTATGCATACTGCTGAAATCAAGACATATAATTTTATCAAAATTTTAATTTTTTGGTTTGGTTTCCATGGCAACCATAGAAGTACTGAATCTTCAAATGCTTTAGAATTTGGTATTATATGACCCACAGAGTTCCTTTAAGATTTCATGAAGCTAGTGATAATAGTTTTTGAGATATAGTGAAAAACATACGACAAATTGCTCAAAGTCCAACAACTCCTACACAATTTCATGTATGAAAATGGCGGTGCGAAATGATATAGTACTTGTAGTGAATAACAATCCTACAACTTTTGAACAAAAACCAATAAATGGTTTCTTAGGAGTTGCATCCACAAGATCTCCATTTGTATAGTATTGCTAAAAATCGTCAAAGTCCCATAACTCCTACAAAAATTGACGAATCAAAAAGGCGGTGCGATATGATCTAGGACATATAGTGACTAACAATCCTACAAAATTTGAACAAAATTCAATACACGGTTTCAGAGGAGTTGCGTCCACAAGATCTCCAGTTGTATAGTACTGCTAAAAATGGTCAAAGTCCCATAACTCCTATAAAAATTGACGAATCAAAATGGCGGTGCGATACGATCTAGTACATATAGTGACTAACAATCCTACAAAATTTGAACAAAATCCAATACACGGTTTCCGAGGAGTTGTGTCCACAAGAAAGTGTGACGGACAGACGGACGGACGGACGGACGGACGGACGCAGACCATTACTATGTCCCACCGTCGCGGTGCGGCGGGGGACAATTAAACATGTCAACATGATAATAACCTTCACGCAATGTTGGAACAGGCCCCTTTTTAGACCCACACAACAAAATATTGCAAAAGTATTTCTTTCAATTGCTTCAAATGGTACCTCTCAGTTATGAAAAAATGGTAAACAATGATAGCCAATGGTATCAGCAGTGCAAATAGTCAACATAAGTACCATTTCTATACCCATTACGCTATAAAAATTAAAAAACCTTACCCCTACCCCTTCGAAATATTGACGTAAAATTTAAGATTCTTCTCGAAATTGTGTTAATTCAATGGTCCTTAGAAACGAGTATGTTTTTCACTTTATAATTCTTGGAATTGTTTTAGTCTTTTAATTTCCTTTCTTTAAAATCAAACATGTTAACATAATGTTAATATGTTTTGATTAACCAAACTATCACTTTTAAATAGACAAATAAAACACATCTTCGAATATTTTCGAATTCGACAGAGTTTAGTCCCTTTTTTGCCTAATCTTGTCCATGAGTGGTTCAAATTCATAAAAAGTTGGTATAAAATGGAAGTACATAATGTTTTCTTTACTACTGGTACAATTTTGCATTTTTGAAGTATTATAAACTTCCTCTTCCATATAACTTACCCCTACCCCAACAAATTAACTCTAGAATTATCTATTGTTTGCCTATATTCGAATAAAAATAACCAGAACACGCAAGTTGTGTGTTGTATATGACAATTTTGCATTAATTATATTGTGATTTTGTATTTTAACAGCCATTTCTGGCCTTAAACTTAATATTTTGCCCGAAATTGATGAAAAAGGGCATTTTCTACATTTCAGATTTGTCCCAAGTTCACTGTTAAATCGTTATACATGCAAATCTGGAGGATATATCTGCAGATATGCTAATTGATCTGAGGGATATATAACTTGTCTTGAAACATTGCTTAAAAACAAGTAGTGTTTAAAATGACTATGACTACCGAAAATCTTACCTCTACCCAATCTAATTTTCCCTAAAATTGTCAATTTGTTTTCTCTATGTTCGTATAAAAATAATCAGCACACGCAAAATGTGTGTTTTATATGACAAAGTTGCATAAATAACTTTATGAGTTGGAATTTTAACAGCCATTTGTCGAATTAAACTAATTATTTTGCCAAAAATTAATGAAAATAGGAATTTCAACTTTTCAGATTTGTTCAAAGCCCACTGTTTAATCGTAATATATGTCAAGTCTGGAGGAAAAATCTGCGGATATTCCATTTTATTGTTCTGTGCCAAATTTTAAATGTCTTAAAACATTGTTTAGAAAACAAGGAGTGTTTAATGTGACTCTGAATACCGGAAATATTACCCCTACCCCAACAAATGTTCCCTTAAATGTCTTTTTTTTTTGTCTATGCTCGCATAAAATATAACAGAATTGCATGAATTGTATCACAAATTGGTATTTTAATAACCATTTGTTGACTTAAACTCAACAGTATGCCATAAATTGAGGAAAAATGGAAATTTTCAACATTTCAGATTTGTCCAACGTTCACTGTTAAATCGTGTCAAATCTGGAGGATATATCTGCAGATATGCCATTTAATTTTCTTTGCGATACATTAGTTGTCTTAAAACATTGTTTATAAAAACAAGGAGTGTTAAAAGTGACTCAAAATACCGAAACGTTACCCCTACCTCAACAAATTCACCCTAATATAGTCATTTTTTGTCTATATATATATTCGCATTAAATAATAACCAAGACGCGCAAAGTCTGCATTGCATAAATATTTGTCATTATAAATCCCACTTGTCAGATTAAACTCAATATCTTGTACAAAATTGATGAAAAATGGAAATTGTCAGCATTTCAGATTTATCCAAAATTCACTTTAAAATATTTATATGTGGCAAATCTGGAGGATTTATCTGCAGGTATGCCAATTCATTATTTTAACCGATACAGAAGTTGTCTTAAAACAATGTTTAGAAAAACCATGAGTGTTCAATGTAACTCTAAATACCGAAATTTTACCCCTACCCCAAGATAATGATGCTTAAAAATCCCAAAATATATGCCTGTCTGTACATATATATGATCAAAACATACCAATATTTTAACTTTCTTCTAAAAAGTGCAATTGATATATCGCAATATGCAATGTTAATGCCAAAATATTGGAAAAAATGAATATCTTGGGCGATTTTCCTGAAAAATGGGAATTTCAGTATTTCGAAATTTTACAATTTTTAAAGTTGAATTGTTGTTTAACTGCCCATAAACAACGCGCATGGTCTTATTTGTGATACATGGGAGTCTCTATCATTTTGTGTTTGAAATGTTATGTTATTGGACCTTGATACAATGTTTAAGCTTTTCAAGCTGAATAAATTGAAATAAATTTTGTTGGAAAAAATTGGGGTAGAGGGGTAATATGTTTGTAATTTTTGAGAGTTTGGTAGGTATAATATGTACAAAAGTATACTTTCTAATAGCTTAGAGATAATGAAACGATATTTCTTTTTCAAGCTGAATAAATTGAAATAAATTTTGTTGAAAAAAATTGGGGGAGGGGTAATATGTTTGTAATTTTTGAGAGTTTGGTAGGTATAATATGTTCAAAAGTATACTTTCTAATAGCTTAGAGATAATGAAACGATATTTCTTTTTCAAAATTTCCACGTTATATACTAAATTAGTGAAGTTTTTACATCTCTAATTCAAAACAACAATAATTCTGAAACGGAAAATTTCCAGTTGTCATAAAATTTGAGCAAAAGGGTCAAAACAGACCCCTTAAAAAGTTTGAATCAACTTCAATGGGCTTCTGCACGTTGCACACAATACATTATCTTTTCATTATTTAGAGTCTGAATGTTTCAAATTATCCCTTAACTTTAAGGAGGAGGGGTGATAATTTTGGTATTTTTCTGCACAATAATTCTAAATCTAAAGTTTTTTCATATAATTTGTTGCTTACATATCATTAAACATTATTGAATCGGCAATTATTAGATATATATTCAAATTTGTACGATCCAGCAGTAAGAAAGTCGAAACTGTGAAAATATTTAAAATTCCGAAAATTTCCACTTTTCAAAAAAATAAAAATTTTAAGAATTTTAATGGTCTTATTTATCAACATTGTATCACAACTGATAAATGAGGCATAAAAGTAGATAAAATGTTGAGATTTATTTATGTGAAAGAAATCTTAAAAATCGTCATTTTCGCAATTTTTTCCAGGAGGGCATTTTTTGCATCCCCATATCATAAAAATGGCGAAAAGTGGCTGAACTTGTGATCATTGTAAACAATATAAAATAAGCTTTAATTTGGTACCAAATTTTAGTACATCTAACTTATTTACATAAAAATTTTGGAACTTAAAAGATGAAATTAAGATTAAAACTAAAATACAAGAATTTTGTGTGGTGCACACTAAAAGTGGCCCTACACTGTTTATGCGTGCAGGATATATTCGTGAAAAAAAAGTATTATTTTGAAGAGGGGATATAAAAGGAATGAAAAAACATCGGTCTGGATCATAAGTGGGGGGCACGGAAATTGATTTCAGCCCATGCCCTGAGGGCAATATCTTGAAAAGGTTTAACCTTCTAAAAGCTTGTTGTAATGTATTAAAGGGGCTCACTCTTAACAAATTTTAAATTATGTCAGACTTCGGAACTTTTCTGAATTTCTCCAAGTTCAATGGCTTAAAAAATTTTGCTCACAGACCTACACTTTTTATTTCATGAATGTCTTCTATAGGTCAAATTAAGTTACTTCACAAGTTTTCATAAAATCCTTGCTTTTAGAAAAGAAAATAGTCATGATGTTCAAGAGCAATCAATTTATCGCAAATTTTTTTAATGTCTTGTATCCATGTTAAAAGCACATGGACATACATTTTTTACCATTTTATTAAGTCCACAATGCTTAATTAATTATAATAGGTTTCAAGAAATTCTTGATATATAACAAAATCAAGATTGAGCCTCGTTAAGTCTTTTTTGTTTTTTGGGGGTTTTTTTTTGGTTTTTTGGTTAGTGTGTTGATGAGAGCTTCTTGAAGGTACCATATCTGTAGATATTTTAGCTTGACCTTGCCCTGATGGCATTTTTTCAACTTTTATCCTTGCTTCTGGAAGATAGCAATTAATTTCTAGGGTGTTCATAGTTGATACGTGGCTATCTTAAGATGAGAGCTTTCTAGAGGTACAAAATGTACCATATTTGTAGACAGCTCTTGACGTATGTACAAATCAGTAAGAAAATAGCCAATTATTTCAACATACAGGAACAAAATTAAGGATTGCCATTGCTACACTGTGCAAAATGCTGTTCATTTCTTCTTACAATACCGAATTTAACTGCTATGTACTAGTTACAAGGAATTCATTGATTACACTGTCGATGACCTGCATTGAAATCGTTATAAATATAGACCAACTGGCAATTAACCCACGTACAAAGACACATAAAACAACAAACAAATACCATATTTGAGGTCAATTTGAGTTATGTAGATGACAGTGTATTTTCAATGAAGACAAAAAAGAAACGCTTTGAAAATCGAGAATCAAAAAGACGGAAGAACGGATAGAATACCTAAAAAGAAAGAAAAAAAACAAGGAGCTTTGCATGGGACACATTCTACTTAGTTTTACGAAATTTCTAAATCTTGAATATCTTTAAAAATTGTGCTTAAACTGTTACATTCATGTGCTTTTCTTGTTGGGTTATATAATAATAAATGCCGGGCATGACATGAAAAATAGAGTACCTATTTTCTAAATCAACTTTTTAAACAGTGAAAATCTTGAAATTGTAATTAGATATGTAACTGATTTGACATGATTTTTACAAGGTAGTTGATTTATGCATATTATGTAAAGTTTACCCTGATTATGCTTTTCACGGAGTTGATATGATCAGTGCAAGTTTATCTTTATCGACATTAGCGGATTTATCATGTTAAAGTATAAGAAAGAAATATCGGTTAAGGGCGTTTCAATGCAATGTATTCTAAAACTATAGTTTTGGAAATATTCATAACACCTAATTTCCAGTGAGATTTTGCATGTATAGGTGAGCGTTTTGAAGAATGCTGGACAGTATTGTGATGATAATGAGAAATCTGAACATCCTTTAAATGATCCAGATTTGGCTACAAAAATCGGTGGAATTGAAACGATTAAAAAGATAATTCATAGTGCATCAGAGTAAATCAGGAAAAGACAGATTTCATTGACAAATGACACGCATATCATGTAACACAACAGAAAAATATGCGAAAAGCGATCATACTAATAAACCAAGACATAGAAAAAAATCAAAAATGAAAATATCTTTTATTAACATAATAACGTGGGTTTTGATTGGATATATGCATACACAATAGAAAAAGAAAACGATGCAAGTAGAATACATTTTACATGTCAAGGGAAGAAAAACACGATAAAATGTGATTTTGGAATCTTCTGGATTGGGAGCAAAAAAAAGTTAAGTCAATTTAAAACAACAAAAATCATAGGATATTAGAAGAAAGAATTCGCTTGAAGATTATATTTCGAAAGGCTTTAAATGAGTTTAAGTGCAAAATGAGAGGTTTAAAGCTTATCTGAGAAAAAAGAAAAATGATATAAATGGGAAAACAACTGCAAAGTAACGAAACTCTGCCATGAGTTGAATGGAAGTTCAAATGAAGTCAGGAATTCCTGAACAAAATAGAGAACAAAGCAGGTTGAAATTTAAAATTACGTCATAGTGAAATGTTACGATCACCTACATCAAATGTTTTGACATAAAATTCCTTAAAAGAAGTCACATATTTGAATATAAAGATTGTATATATTACTTTGAACATTATAGGAAAATTAATTATACAATAGATAAGACAGAAGACACACTGAAGACACCAAATAAACGGAACATTAAGACATAGCTTTGAATTGTTCTGCGAATGCTTGAGTAAAGAAATTACAGTTGACCATAAGGTATTTTGGTCATCTTAAACATCCAACCCATCTTGTGAATATGATGAAACTGGTGTTCACCGTAAAAATGTTGTGGAAAATGAAATTGATCGATGGTAAAATAAGCAAAGTTTATATGATAGGTATTATATATGCAAATATACCACTTTTTGAAAAAAAGTGTGTATTACATTAAAGGGAGATAATTATGAATAAAATCATTTTTATCAAGTTTTCAAAAATCTTCATTATAATAAATCCTAAATTTTCACCAAACTAAATCGTTTAAACCATATTAAAAATATTAAAATTTTGTCATCTTTCTGCATAGACTATATCTAAAAGGCCAAAATCTGTCTATCTTCAAATGCTTCTGCCGGAAAAAAAACAATTAAAAACATTAGTTTGCGTTTAATAACCAATCAGTCACAAAAATGAAAAAAAAAACATATCGTTTTATTTTTTTCCTCCGAATCAACTTTAGGTCAAGGAAGCATAACAAACCAATGTTCCCAATTCATATATGGTGGAAAACACAATTGAAAAATAACACCACAAACATCACCATTTCATAGCTTGTCCAAACACAGATAATTTGGTCTTTGTGTTATCGCTATCAACAGATATTTATTATGAATTATTTTAAAGAAATGTGTTCATACATTTGCATTTTACTAAACTTCTGAAGAGATTGATAGCAAAACACACTAATGCGGAAATGCAGTTGTATATAAAATTGGATTCGGTGCTACGATGTACGCAAACACATTTAATGCATCGAATTAAAACAAAAAAGTTTCTTCGATGATACGAGTTCCCACGGAATATAATTGGTATGATGTATGTTATATGATTTTGCATGCTTTAATTTATGTGATGCTATTTTGCTATGCATTATTTCCATGATAGGCACGTGCAATAAAAGCAGTCAAAACCTTCCATGATTGCATGTTTCTTGCAAATGAATCGACAGGTGTCAAAGGAATGGCATCATCAACTTTGGAACCACTAAAACAAATTTAAGCAACTGTAAAGAATTTCTTTAACAAAACTGAAAAAACACGGCTACCAACACAGAACATACTTGAACGTTGACCCTGTAGGGAAATTATCATTTTATCACATAGCAGCATATTTTCCTATACTGTACTGTAGTCTTTTACAAAGATTGCTCATTTCAGATCCGAAAAAAAACACTTGTCCACCTGCGATGAACCCTATAGAAAGTACTACTTAAATCATCTACTCTGAAACTTGTAAGGCAATTTAATCAAACATTACATGAATATTGTTTGGGATGTCCTTCACAACTATTTTATTCCAACCTGAAAACAAACATGGCCGCCTGCGCGAAACATTGTTTACTTGTTTTTACCATATATTTTTAGAGACTTTGTCTCATGTGCATTTACTTCGGTATTTTGTTATTTATTACTCCATAACTTCTGCTTCATCATTTAAAATTGCACCAATAAGGTCTGAAACTGTTAAAGCTAATTCTAATGCAACATTTATATAACGAAGGTTTTGATTGGTCAAAACTGACCGTCAATTCCACCATCTACACACCTGGGACAAAGTAGGTTACCTGTTTAGTCTGGTTCCTAATATTGTTACAAATTCTCGAGTTAAAAATAGAACAGGAAATTGATTTGTTGCATTAGAATCGCAATAACAGTACATTATTTGAATACCCGAGGGCGTCAATCTTGATTTGACGGTCAAAATAGCCGTTTACAGGCTCCGCTACGCGTCGCCTATAACCTGTATTTTGACCGTCAAATCTACGATTGACGCCCTCGGGTATTCAAATAATGTACTGTTATTGCTTAATTTGAACTCTGCCCAAAAAATACTCGTATACGTTTATTGTGCACAATTGTTAAAAAACAGTATGAGTATTGTATACGAGTATTGTTCAATATTGATTTTTTTCCATAGGTAAATTTAATAGCTTATTAAAATGGTTTATTGTTATCGCATCATAGGGGAAAATGTGCCTTTCAGAAATAAAAGTGCTATAGCGGAAATTAGTTATCAAATACCTAATTTACTTCAAACATAGATTTATAATGCATAGATGAACAACGCAGGATACTTCAAAGGTTCTATGTGAAACCATTTACACCGCTTTGGCCGATTTTTATGATTTTTTTTTCACTCTTTTCATATGGATTTTAGCCTCGTAATTAATCTGCTCTAGGAAATCCTTCATGTACTCAGAGCAGTTTTCCAATATGAAGTCCGCAAATTCCAAAACTATCATACCTATAAACCATTTCTTTGCCATAACCAATAAATCAATGAAAATATGAAGTAGAAATGTTCTCACAGCGTATTTGAGAAAATAATTATTTTATCATTACAATCGTATTTTATAGTTAAGTAAATTGTACATATAAATATTCTGATGTCCATTATTTTGTGAGAGAGCACTTGCATTCTTTGCATATATCTGTGTATAATTACATGTGTTTCCACTAAATAATAAAAACTGCTAGTGCTGTGTGTGTTGGTGTTTCAATAATGAAATGTATCTCTAAAGAATTGAGATCATATAGTTATATTGTTTTTTATAATGCATGTATATCTCTTTAAAAAAGAGAAAATTTTAAGTTTCATATTTATTCAAATACCAGCAAATATCAAACAGCAAGAACAATACTGCTTTCCAGTATTGTTAACAATATTAGTATATAAGTATTGTACCCTAATTGTACTTTTCTAATTATTTTTACAATATTCGTATTTTAATTATAAACGAGTATTCTGCACAATACTCATATACGAGTATTGTTGGGACACAATTCAAGTGATCCAAAGCTAATTCTACTAAACTGTATTGGAATGGCGAATTGCAGTCCTTACAAAATTAGCTCATTTAGGTCGGATCCGACAAAAGTATGGCCACCTACAAGAACCAATAGTTATAATCCTATGGAAAAATCTAATTTCGATCACCTCCAAAACTACTAAAGAAAATTCAATTAAACTCAGAAATGGTGTTTTTAGTCCTTTAAAAAAATGCTCATATCTTTCAGAAAATATGGCAGCCAGCGCTTAAATATTTCACCATATGGTGAATTGATGATTTTTATTGTCTGCTCTGAAACTATTTAAGAATCTAACTTAACTTTACAGGACTATTGTATGGAAGTCTTCTCCAGCTTCAGATATATAACCAATGTGTTTTCTATTAATAATCCAAGATTCAAGGAATATTTACATCTGATCTACCCAAGTGATCTTGAAATTTAAGAAACAACGGATTCACCCAACTCGTCTTCATACCTCGACCTTATGTTATACATTGTCTGCAATTTGGCCGTATGACAAACGTAATGAGTTTGACTTCCAACTTGAGAACTTCCCCTTTCTTAGCAGCAATATATATATACCTTTACAACGTATGGAGTGTATATTTCACAGCTGATTCTTTACCGGAGAGCTTGTAGTTTATACAGTGACTTTCAAAGGAGCAAAATCACTGTCACAGAAACTGCGAAGTCAGGGATGATCGGGGATATGTTCAGCCTTGTTACTTTAATCCCTTCAGAAATTCTATCATCGTCATGAATAGATATGAAATTTAGGTATCACAAATGAGAACAGACATTTTCAGTTAGAGTAGTCCTATGGGATTTGGTAATACCGATTATGACCTTTCCCTATATTGGCCCACTCTCAGTCTCATTGGTGCTGTATACAGTACATCGGCAAACGAATACCGAAGCAAGAATGGGGAAAGGGGAAATTCCAAAATCATAAATCCAACATCACGGCAATTCACAGCAACACGAATTGAGACAGTATGACAAAGACACAACAAACAAACAAAAATGAACAAAAACGCCACGAAACTAAAGCACTAGCAGTGTGAACCCCTATAAAAACTGAGGTATCATCAGGGCTCCGGAAGGGTAAACATGATCTGCTCCACGCGTGGCACCCGTCACACTGCCAGAAGAGAAGGACAAACTTACCCTTTTTGAATACCTATTGTCACTGTTTTTTTTAATTTCTTACCGCCTTTAGTTTTGAGTGTTGTATTTGTGTTGTTCGAGTGTTTTGTCGGTTTGCTGCGTCTTAGTATTTTGTGTTCTGGTGTTCTCGTTTTTGCCTTGTCTATGTACTTAGTCAATCTTTCGTAATTCTCATTCAATTAAAACCGCCATGATGAAATATAACTTAACATTAATTGGTCTGAATGAAGTTCAGCAAATTTAACTACTAAAGTGTCTTGAAATTATGTCTTGGATATCGTTACAAAAACTAGAGGCTCACATGAGCCTGTATCGCTCACCTGGTCACTGGTATTATTCATTGTCACCTGTAGACCACCCATTCATACTATAAATCACTTCAGCAGATGTTACATTTTTATTCTTGGATGAGGTACAAACTACAAATCACAAACTTTAGAAGGGATCACCCAAAGTCAATTGTAACCAAGTTTGGTTCCAATTGGCTCAGTAGGTTCAGAGGAGAAGACATTTGAATGCATTTCCCATAGAGTCCCTATGTTAAACTATGTTCCACGCTGGCAGCCATCTTGAATGAGGTAAGTAAGTAAAAATCACAAACCTTAAAGGGGACCACCCAAGGACTATTGTGACCAAGTTTGGTTCAATTTGGCTTGGTAGTTTCAGAGGAGAAGATCTTTGGATGCATTTCACATAGGGTCCCTAATGGCAGTCAACAAATAATTTTTAACATTAATTTTAAAGTTGCAACATCAATAAGAAAAAGAAGGGAATACCTATTTAGAAACCAAATTTCATTGAAATCAGAGAATATTGAATTTTTCCGCCTTTTTTAGCGGCCATTTTGAAAATGGCGGTCAACGAACAATTCTTAACATCAGTTTTGAAGTCGCAACATCAATACCTATTTGGAAACCAAATTTTATTGAAATCGGACAATGTTGAATTTCCCGCCTTTTTTAGCGGCCATTTTGAAAATGGCGGTCCGCGAACAATTTTTAACATCAGTTTTGAAGATTCAACATCAAAACCTATTTGGAAACCAAATTTCATTAAAATCGGACAATGTTGAATTTCCCGCCTTTTGTTGCGGCCATTTTAAAATGGCGGTCAACGAACAAATTAACTCAGGTTTTGAAGTCGCAATATCAATATCTATTTGGAAACCAAATTTCATTGAAATTGGACAAGGTTGAATTTTCCCGCCTTTTTGGTGGCAATTTTGAAAATGGCGGTCAACGAACAATTTTTAACATCAGTTTTGAAGATGCAACATCAAAACCTGTTGAAACCAAATTTCATTAAAATCGGACAATGTTGAATCTTACCGCCTTTTGTGGCGGCCATTTTAAAATGGCGGTCAACGAACAATTTTCAACACAGGTTTTGAAATCGCAATAACAATATCTATTTGGAAACCAAATTTCATTGAAATCGGACAATGTAGAATTTTCCCGCTTTTTTGGCGGCCATTTTGAAAATCACTATGGCATAGCCATGCAGGTCAGCTGTAAAGTTATACAGGCATTGAAGCTCAGATGCAACTTCAATATTAACTGACAAGGATGTTTGCATCGTGGGCATATAATCATAACTAGTGAAACAATATGCAGTTATATACAATTATTATTAAATTGTGAAATAAGTATAGTTTATGAAAGTATTTTTGCAAAAAATGTGAAAATTTGTATAAAAACACTTTTTTGCTCTTGATTATGTAACAAATAATTATTTCTAATAAAGTGATAGCAAGGAATTTCTCTAAAATTTAAAAGAGAAAAGTAAACCAAAGAAGATTTGAAAGCAGAATTTAAAGGGAAATAACCCATAACTATATGGCATTGAATTTCCTTTTTTTTTTTTTTTTGGTGAAAAAAGTCAATAACTACAACACAGGCAGTTGGATTTTCTTCATAATTACAGAGTATGTAGACCTTGATATGCTCAACATTTTTCAAATTTACACTTCACCTCTATCTGTTACAGTTTTTGAAATAAAAAATGAAAAATGCATAAATTTTGAAAATTTTACGGAAAAGGAGCTATAACTCTAAGACGGTTTTTCCGATTTTCTTCAAAATTGCAGGGCAGATAGATCTCGTCATTCTGAACAATTCTATTCCATGTCAGATTTTTGATATCTGCAACGGTTTTGAAGTTATTTGCCAAAAAAGCAATTTACCCTTATGTTCTATTTTTAGTAACAGCAGCCATGTTGTTTGGTCTACGGACATAAAAATCACAATCTTGAAAGTGCATACCCTGGTGATGATTCAGGCCAAGTTTGGTAAGTATTGGCTCAGTAGTTTCAGAGGAGAAGATTTTTGAATAAAAGTTAACGGACGGTCGGACGACGGACGACGGACGCCGGACGACGGACGACGGACGCCGAGTGATGGCAAAAGCTCACATGGTCTTTGGCCAGGTGAGCTAAAAACGCATTTTGATAACATATGACAAAAATATGGTTGACAGTTCGCCTAACATTACACCCCTATCGGAAAAGCATCATTTCGGTCATTAGCAAAAGAATGCCTTTTCACAGGCAAGCGATTGCCCTGTCTCTGAGTCTCTTGTGAAGACTTTCCCAAATGCAATCGAGAATTAAACTATGTATAAAGGACTTGGGATATCCGGAAACCAATACTGCATCTACAAAAGAACCAATGCATACTAGGAACGAGAAAGCAAAGACATGGGACATCCACAAAAATACGAAATGTTTATTTTAATTAGGTTGAAACAACGGCAGTAGAATACCGAAGGAACAAAGGAAGTGATTATTACAAAAATCGAGGTCCAAAGACATGGTAAAAACGGCAACAGATAAAAACAATGACAAAACAAGGACATGGGACAGTCACAAGGCACGGAAACAAATAGACGACTTTAGAACTAAGGCACTCATATTGTGAACTCCCATAAAAACTGGAAATGACATCAGGTGCTCCAGAAGGTTAAGCATGTCCTGCTCCAAATAAATTGAATTGATAAAGCTAGAAATTTTGATAATCTTTGACTTTTTTCATAAAGATGTTACTTACCATTTAATAGTGTGAAAGCAGAAATGAGAAGTAGCATTAATTTTGAAACCATGTCTGAAAAAGAAATATTTAAAGAAATTGGCGAACATTGATATCATATCTCCTGTATGACTAGCATTTCCTGTTTTTTTTTTTGTTTTTTTTTTTGCATAAGAACACACCGAAGCTAAAATAATGTCACTGTGTATTAATTTAAAGGAAGATTTACCGTAAAAAAAATTATACTTTGATTCTCTTTTAAAATCAAATCTGACTGAATGCCTAAAATTTTGAACAGAAGCACATCTTGATGGTTGCTTTTATATATATTGTTTGTATGAAAGTAGTTTAACGGGCTATAATTATTATTATTATTATTATTATTATTATTATATTAAAAGTATGTTAAATGCTTACTCGGGCCGTCTGCTTTAAGTATAACGAACTGTATTACGGAAGATTATTACCGCCCAACTTTTTTTTTTTAAAAATTGAGTTGTAACGAAAAGTTTGCATTACAGCGCAAAGATTGCGTTACTTCGCAAAGTTTTTATTAATGCACGGATTGCTTTATTTTACGAAGTGGTGTTATAACGCAAAGATTGCGCTATTTTGCAAAGTTTGCGTTATGTCACAAAGTTCGCGTTATAAAGGAAATTTTGTTTTCAAATCGTTAAATATTCATTATGTGTAAATTGAAATTGAATGTGAATATTATAAATGAATTTGATGAATAAAATATTCTTAAATTAACGGAATTTTCGATTAATTATTTTTACCGAGAAAGGTTCTTTATACAAAAAAAATCAATACATAAATTCATATTTTTTAATACATGAAAAAACTTGGCACTGCTTTCCAAGTGTGGCTCGAGTTAATTGGTGGTTTTCATAACCCGAGACTATGACTGATGTCTTCTGGGTATGATCAGAAAGAGATAACATCCGGTATGACGATAACAGTATTAAGGCAAGTCATATTTTACTCCTGTAATGAGAGGTAGAAGATTGTTACGTTTAATATGTGAAAATAAACAAATCGTATAAATCGTTGATTACTATACAATTACAGTTTTTCCTGTAACAAACAACGGCACTATAATACTGAAGGAATACAGCGTGTATACAATGGATACATGGCTGACTTCTTTACACATCTGTCAAAATATCTAGTTTTTAAGTATAAAACTGAGACTTCGGCTGCTGTAACCGCGACAGGTGGATTCTGTAGGTGCTATTCATGGTATATGTAAAATGTTCAAGTGCGACTGTTTAGTGCTGTAACCATAGAAGAGATTACATGTTGTTTTGTTTTATTTTTTATATGTTAAATTTTAGGACAAATAGCGTTTTTAAAAAACAAACTTATTTGTATTATCTTTGTTCTGTATTGTTTTATCTTTTATCTAAAAATTTTGCAGATTTTTTTACAGAAAAAAAGCCATAAAAATTTCATTGTACAGAAATTCATTTTTCCAAGCACTTTTCATTTTATTTCATTTTTTGTGATAATTGGACTTCAGAGTCTTCATAGTTTAAATCTAAGAATGTAAAGACATACACCATGTCTTAAGCGCAATGTTTATACTCATATCACATACTTTTTAAGTACAACTACAGTTTTGGGTTAAAAGTATTCATAATTTTGAAATTTTCCAGTGCATTTCATATAAAAACAGACTTCATTAAAAAAATTCTGTAGAGCTTATTCTTTGCCCGATTTTCTGTAGAGTCGTACCATTAAAAAGGGCTTGACATTCAGTTTCTTCACATAATTTTCATATAACTTTGGGTGTTGTAGTTTTCTAATTGTCATGATATAAACACAAGTATAAAATTTTGACGTTAAAAGTTACTATATAACAGTAGCAAATAGTAAAGTCAGAAATTTCAAATTGTATTTAAATCGTGACATTGAACAAGCCTCAACACCAAAAATTATATGAAAATTATAGGAAGAAACAAATTGCTTAGCTCTTATTAATGGTGCAATTTTTATGAGAAATGGACAAGAAATAAGCTCTACAGAATTTTGTAGATGAAAACCGTTTTAATATGAAATGCACTGGAAAAAATAAATATGAATGCTTTTGACCCAAGACTGTATATATAACGGAGTAGTTACAGAGTAATAAAAAGAAGTGTATAAGCAAATATTTAATTGTAAAAACAAATGTTTTTATCCAGAAACTTTGACAATGAATTTGTTCTATCATTTTATTATCGTTTTAACTTTAAAGGAAGGCATTTGTGCAACTTTGTAATAATAATTTTGACAAGATTTAGTATTGTAATACAGGTAATAACATGTCTTTATCCTTCGTGCCACGCACTCAGAGACAAGGAAATGTTACAACTACTACTTATACTTTGTAATTATCAATGAAGGAATATGGAGTAAATGCAAATGAGACAAAGTCTCTACAAATACACGGTAAATAAGCAATGGAACAACGCTTTTATTGTTGTTCTTCATCTTGAAGTCGTAAGTCTGCTATACTCGTTTTCGTAATATGAATCAATTACGCATAACCTTGATTCTGTTCTAATAGCGAGTGATAAACGAAATCCTCGAATAACTACATTTTCACAACTCTTAAGTGTAATGATATTTTTATCTCGAAGCCATAAAATGGCTGGAGAGATGTTAATATGACGAGAAAAAATCACGTGAGGCTTCAAGCCTATTGACAGCTCTAAAAGATGATCTTCGTGCTTCCGATAAAATATAGTGCGCGAGTTTCTTTCAAAATCGTATACATTGTGTTTTTAAGTAATATTTCTTCATTTTCTTGAGTTGAATACGGTGTTGTTTTATTAAATTGAAAACAATATGCATGATCATCAAATTACTCGTTTTTTTGTATTGCGTCTCGGATCAACGAACCTGTTGCGCATTAATTTGTCAAAGATGAAAATTACATTTGTTTATTGCATATATTTATAGCAATGAAATCGACATGCGAAATCACACAATCCGATTATTTTCACGTATTACAGAATAACTTAGTACATGCAGACGTGTGCAGCAGTTCTTTGGATGACTATGAAGTTTTGCCACGTGTACATTTTCAGGGCTTCGAGATTTAGCTCCATCGGAGCTTTGATTTTAATCTCAGTTACGTTATATCTAATTTCTGTATATTAAAGCGTATATTATAAAAACTGTAATCATACAGGAATTCGTTTGACTATGCACTTCTCCTTCTTTTTCATCTTTTTGTGATAATTTAATTCAAGAGTCTTCTTTCTAAACAATATATACTTTACAACTCTAACTGTAATTATATTATTCCGTCCATTATTTTGAATCTCAAATTGTTTTAAATTCATACATTCTAGATTGTCGGTACTAGATAAGCTACAAGTATTGATATTCCATTTAAGATGAATGCATATCAGTGCAACTAGAGTGAATGTAAAACATAAACGTTTAAAGATATAATAGAGCATTCCATTCTAAGCCATCAAACTGACATTCTAAAATACTGAACTACCGAAATTGCATAATAAACAGTAAATTTCGTTATGCTGTACACGTGTTTCAAAGAGACACCTCTCATCACGAGCATTAGAATAAAATAATATGGAAAGCCATAATCCAAAATTTGTCAAAAAAGTACTCGTTACCAAAAATATCACAATAGGAGGCCAAATCCACTACCAAGTGCCATACACGGAGTGAAGCCTCAGTATTTTCAAGGGATTTGAATTTTGATAAACAGTAAATTTCTATAGACGCAAGGTAAATTTTTCATGTCAGACAAGTCTGACTATTGGGCTGGTGAATACCGTATAAAAATCAGAGCTAAAAAGTCAAGATAACCGGTAGAGTAAAATTAATGTTAAACATTAAGTCACATGAACAACACAATATCTGGAAAACTATAATACCGAAAAAACATAACCAGTGTGGATATTGAGAAAGATATTTAATTAGTGTCTTTAAAGAAACGAAAAAAAAAACCAACAGACAAACAACCTGCTCGCATTTATTTCTGAAAAAAAGGGTTAAAGCAAAATTACCGAACAAAATCGTTTAGAGGCAATATCCATGAGGCAAAAATACAAAGCAGGTCGAAACCACCGGAAACATTGTCGTCCGCAATGGTACTGGCTTCCAGTCATAACAGTAACTTTACAAAACCGTTTTGGAGAAGTGAACTTAAAATAATTACCAGAACTCGTTTAAAGTGAAATAATAACATTTTGGTTTGCAATTTCAAAGCAGAAACGTTGACGCAGCTTGTGGTTCACTATTCTAGAAACGTAAATCAAAGCCTCAACTACATCATCCAAAAGTCAAAGATACATAAGCAAAATACCGCATATCTGTTTATATAAATAAACATATACATAAACCAAAGCCACCTTAAAAATGAATTTACATCGCTTTTTTTGGCTTAAGGTGTCTCAGTGGTATTATTTCGCCATTTTTTTCTTATAATTGTTCATTTAGGTTTCATTCATTAAAAAATTTAACAAAATAGTTATTTGAAATGTCAAGAAAGTTCCAAAGAATCTAAAATTATTATTCCTAATTACTTTCACAACATTTCCATTACAAAAAGGTGAAATAAAACACACAAGCTTTAAATCTGAAGGTGTATTTGCAGAACACAGAAATTATACAAGGGAGATAATTTGATAAAAGAATTTAACATAGATATCACTAGAGAAATTAACATTTCGCAATTTATCTCTCTTATTTCAACGGTGACCCCTTATTTTCATGTTTTATATGTAAACTATATAATGATTACAAAACACATGCAAAGTATGAACAAAATCTATAATAAATTTTTCAAGCTGTCCACTCATATAACCATTTTCCCTAACATTTCTATGTAAAATCCTGAAATTTTCAATTTCAGTTTTTGCGCTTAAATGCACGGTGACCCCCAAATTTTATTTTATATTTTGAACTATAACACAATTGCGTTTCTACACAGAAAATTTCACAAAATTCTATAATAGGAAAATAATACCCTGCAGACACCTTAACACTTTGGTGAACGTCGTGAAATTTTGAGCGCGTTCAAAATTTTGAAATTCGCCAAACGTTCAACAACGCACGCCAACGTACGTCGACGTGTTTGTGACGTGTTAAGGTTGACTTACGGTGACAGGGCCAGAAAAGGGTAAGATGACTTTAATTCAATTTCATGACTAAAAATTGATCGAGGGTATCTCAGAATCCATTAACGATGACCACTTTTCTGGGCGTTGAAGAAATGAAATTTGCACATGTATTCATGATGAATCATTACACAAATTTTGAAGGAAATCTGATATATATTTGATATATATTTGTTCGTTCATTTTTACTGCGAATTCGCAGAATAAAATATATATCATCAAATTTCCATCAAAATTTGTATGCTGATTTATCAAAAATTGGTTAATACATTTACAAAATTTCATTTCCATTCTTCGTTCTTGAAAACTTTATAATCCGACCATATATTGTATGAAAACCGTCCATCTTAGTCTTAACGCCTGAGTATGGCAAGCGCGAACCACAAAGAAATAGAAAAACCCAATTTAAGTTACTTAAACCTGGTTTTTCTCTACTTAAATTCAATTTAAGTTACTTAATTCGAATTAACGCTACTTAAGGAGATTAAGCACTTAAATAGAGATATTTGCTGTTAATGTGAGAAAAACGAATTAAGTAGAGAAAATGGCAATTAAACTATCATTAAGTGCACCCGAACAACATAAATTGAGTTTAATTCACATTAAGTTACTAAAATTGAATTTAAGAAGAGAAAAACTAAGTTTTAGTAACTTGAATTGAGTTTTTCTTATTTTTTGTGGTTCGCGCGCGCATAACTCTACTTAAGTAGAATCTTCCACTAAATTAGAGTTAATATCCCAAGTCCTGTTTGAGACAATCGTTTTGATTGGCCGACTGCTGTGTTGTGTGTCTACCATGTTGACCGTGTACCGAAAATTCAATTTATATAAAATAAGATACAGTTTTAACAGTCGATGTTGAAAGTGTTTCTAAGTAAAAATTCATTATTTTGTTTTTGTTTATCTTTGTTCCTTTGTCTGTTTTGTTTTGTTTTTTTTTTTCAAAGCAATTCGTGAATGTCGAGATTTAATAATTACATTCATTTATATTCATAATAAGTAATATTTGAGAAAAAAATAGTCTGCATTTGAATGTCAAACTTTCAATTTTATTTTTAATTAAAAAAACTTGAATTTAGCATATCCTTTTCGAAAGAGTTCCATATGTTGCAAATTACATGAATTTCGGGGGAAAATTTGAAGAGTAGGATAGGATTTTTAGTCCCGAATTTAATTATTCTCATGCAAAAATAGCATTTGTTTTTGCTATTTTACTATACCAATCCTTTCGACCGCGTTCGCCGTTATATCACACACCTGAACAGGTAAATTTGGTCGACAAAATCGAAATAGGGATAATTAATAAGGGTCGTGAAAATGTCACTTTCAAATCACACTTAAAGATTATTAGGCATTTCATAGATCCAAATTCGGATGGAAAATATAAAAAAAATACAAAAGATAAAAAAAAATCTTTTACATTCCTAAATCTAAAACAAACCTTTCAACCAATCAAAATGGTTGTTTCAAACAGTACTCCGGCTATTAACTCTTATTTAGTGGAAAACTCTACTTAAGTAGAGTTAATGCACGCGCGAACCACAAAAAATAGAAAAACTCAATTTAATGTACTAAAACAAAGTTTTTCTCTACTTAAATTCAATTCAATAAAAAACGCTTATTTGAATTAAGCAACTAACTATCATTAAGTTCTGTTAATACATTTTCGGTGTTTTAACTAGCGTTAACAGCACGGGAACAACAAAAATACTTAAACTCATTTTAAGTAGCGTTAATTCGAATTAAGTAACTTAAATTGAATTTAAGTGGAGAAAAACTAAGTTTTAGTAACTTAAATTGAGTTTTTCTATTTTTTGTGGTTCGCGCTTTCCATACCTGAGCAAGGAAAGCAAACAAGGTAAACAAACTTTTGGTCAACATGCTCTAGGAATAAAGCTCTAATACAAATCACTTCATGATTGGTCTGTTAAAGAACACAGAATACTTAACCTAAACTAGTCTTTCGGTCAAATATTTTTACATGTATAAAGAAGGGAAGAAATCCCGACTACCGTTCTAAGAAAATATATTTAGAGGTACCGAAATTAATTTCGTACATACTTTGGTATGCCTCTACAGTGTTTAAAAATAACATCATCCACCAAAATCAACACACCGGTACATACCATCCCCTTTTTTTATCTTGGAAACAGTATACACTATGGATGATGGAAATATACATCTTTGAAACAAAGTATTTCATATTTTCCCTTCAAGAATAAACTTTAATTATATTTTAATGCTGAAATGCTAATGCGTTGTCTCTATGTCATTTATGTAATCGAACAAGCTTATTTCATAAGAAGACGCCCACCTAATTAGCATGTTTAGAAGGAATATAATTTCACACGGCTTAAGGACTGTTACGGTACAATAAACCCAATACTTTGTTATGTTGTTTTCATATGGGATTCACCCCCGAGAGAACCTAGTATCTCCGGCTTGCGGGGTATGACCCCTCAAAACGGGGCTGACCCCGAGGGAACCCTGGGATATAGAAATAGGATGTGCGGGATGAATAAATACGCAACCCATCTTTCGGTGGGATGTAAACTCAAGTCCACGTGTTGGAAGAAATGCCACGCTTCCTGCACGTTAAAGAACCCTTGTAGCAAACTCTTTTTGAGTGGTCCGTAGGTGATCGGCTACAAGTCTAAATTCCCCGCCCCTTTCGATTTCACCCTACTTTTCCAGTGGCAGTCAGAAATTCCCGTCCCATGACCCTTTCCATACCCCAAAGTGATTATTTATTAACAAACTTGTTCTCGTCTTGATATAGCAGTAGACGTTAAACAATATTCAATCAAACAATCAATCCATATGGGATTCCCGAGTTCCACAAATTTCTGAAAATTCATAAAGGTTTCTTGTCATTCCGGAGACCTAAAAAAAGTTAAAACCACACGAGGAGACCATTATTACTTTCAAATTAAAAAAGGAATTCACTTTGTTTTCATTACTTTTAATTCAGGACTCAAAAGAAGGGATATTTTCATATTTATATGTACAGCAGAATAAAAACTACTACCTATAATGAAATACAAAAAATACCTAAGTTACATAAAAAACAGTCAATTTCATTATGCTGTACACGTGTTTCAAGGAGTTTTGAAACCAATGGGTCGATACCACTGCTGGTGGACCATAGCTTCCTGAAGGTATTCATCAGCCAAGTAGTTAGAGTTGTCTGACATGAAAATTTTACTAACTCCTAAAAAACACTAAGGTTCGGTGTATGAATTTGGCCTTCTATTTCTGGAAAAGAGTACTTCTTTCTGACAATTATTAGGTTATGGCTTTCACTATTTTTCTAATGCTGCTGATGAGAGGTTACTGCTGGAAACACATATATATAATAACCAAATTTTCTGATCACTAGGGCATTTTTGTATTATGAAAATGGTATTTTCTTTACCCATCCTCGGCACTTAAACGTCACATCCTCTTGCCAGGAGCAGATTACCAAATAAAAAGATAATAATATTTGAACTGACTTTATATCATACAATTTAATTTTAATTACCTTACTTTCATTATCAACCAATCGTGGACGATCGTTCAAAAACAAGATGCGTTCTGAAGGCTTTAAGGTAGATAGACACTGTTGCGTGCGCATTGAAAAAGGTAAAGAGTCGGATACGGATTAGGCTTGATTTTCGGACAGAAACAGTGATTTGAAAGCTTTTTCTTTGTGACGTCATTATTGACTTACTGATGTGAAACGTCATATTTTGCAAATTTTACCACAAATTATCTCCCCTTTCCCTTTAATAATGTTTAATCCGGACACTTTGTAGAATAATTCCGTTAAAAGCATGGTGACATATTCATTTTTCTCGTTGAAATTAAAGATCACATCATAATCTATCAACTTACAAAAATATAAAATTCTCATGAATAAAAGGTTCATTTCTATGAAGCTGAAAATTGTCTTGCCTTATTTTCCACGTTCTTTCTATGAAATTTATGTGAAAAATATGGCTGAAAATTAGCTTTGACCTCAGTTCTAGATAAAAACAAGTATGGTGACACGTACCTTTTATTACAGATTCCGTGTTAAACCGGTGCTAGGGGCCGTCTTGAACTTACTATGAGGTATGAGCAAAGCTCATTGTTGAAGGCCTCATGGTGACTTCAAGATGAAGAACAACAATAAAAGCGTTGTTCCTTTGCTTGTTTTTTACCATGTATTTGTAGAGACTTTGTCTCATGTGCATTTACTCCATATCCTTTTATTCACCTTCTCACTTCATTTGTGCCGACTTATAGCAAAATTTCATGGATATGAATATAATTGTCTATCTACCTTTAACACGTCAAGGAACGCTATCACATACAGTTGACATTGGTTAGCTAAAAAATCTAGGCCAAATGTATATGGGCATATCATTTATCTTTTTTTAATGTATAAATCTAAGTTATTTAGCTAATTGTTGAAGCTTTACTATAAACAGTTTCTGTGGTAAAATGGTGAAATAACTGCCTTTTTGACTGCTTATGCGTGCTGTATAAAGGAGGAAAAGCAAAACCTGGAAATCGAACTGGTCCATATATGGACTGTAATTTTTGCATGCTAGAACA
>MJUU01009753.1:52009-69797 GCA_002080025.1 Modiolus philippinarum
TAGGAGTCGTTTAATAAATAGGAAATCTCTGTGTAGTTGCTTCATGAAATTTGAGGCAATCCTTGGCTTCCAGCCTCCAAACCCAAATGGAATGGAAAATTTAATTTTTTTCATGATGTTCACTGATAGGGCAAGTGATAAAATTCCTCAATGTTATTACTACATGGCATACGGTAATATTTTGCTAAATAACTGCATTCAGATGCATTAGATATACAGTGTCTTCCCGGTAAATGGCTGTTAAAATTGTAAGATGAACCATCGCGACCTCATCTCCAACAGGCAAATTTTCAAGACGTTTGGAACTTTTCTACGGAAAAAATAGTAAATTCCATTTAATTAAATATCGGGATATTTTTTTCATTTTGTAAAATATTTCAACCGTCTTTTCCACTCGTTTTGCTGTTCTAAACTGGGGAAAGAATTTTTCGGTCTTGAAATATATAGCCTATCGCAAATGTAATCAAGTGCAAGAAACTATAAACCTTATTATAATCACCCGTTTTTTTTTTTTTTTTTTTTTTTTTTTTTTTTTTTTTTTTTTTTTTTTTTTTTTTTTTTTTTTTTTTTTTTGTTTTTTTTTGTTGTTGTTGTTGTTTTATTTTGCTAAGCAGAGAGCGAAAACTGACATTGAATAATGAATAAATGAAAAGGGTATAAGTAACTAACGAATTGTAAGGTAAATAGTGAACAGGAAATAAATTGTAGGTAATAAATGGGGAATAAGTATGACGAACGGGGAATAAGTAACAAAGCCGAAGTGTTGGCTCGTGCTTCTTTTTCTTATTTATTTTCCGGATCTCAGCCCGTTTGAAAGTAGCCATGCCATACAAGCCAAATAATTTGGGGCAATAATTTTAAGACCTGTGTTTCCTCCTTTCTCGATTTCTACTACTCAACAAAAGAAACGATGCACATATATTATCAAAAATAGCATATTACTTTAAAGAGAAAAAACATAAGTATTTTTTTGCATTTTAGAATAAACTTTTTGCCCAAAAATTTCTCTTACAATTGGTCATCATCCCGAATTTCTGTTTGCAGGAGTAAATAGTGAGTACAGTACAGATAGAAACATACCATAACTAATCACTGTGATAGTGGGAATGTCTTGGAAAGTGATGAGGATTAATTTTCACCTTGAAAATTTTTTTATTGGGGCAATAAAACCCAAGTTTTTTAAGGAAATTTCCTGCTGTACAGGTAAAAATCTAATTAAGCAGGTAGACTTCAAAGAAATTACAGGTAAAACATGTAATAAAATTTAATCCTCCCCACCCTGTTTAATTACTTTTTTGGTCTATCACAGTGATAGTATGTCTGTGATCTTATGTCTACAGGATTAAAATTTATGTCTTTCCAAGTGATTTGTTATGGTACGTCTCTTTCTGTACTGTATGTCCACATTTTCTTTTGACCAAAACCATCACATTTTCGAACCGGCTGACTTCAAATCTCTATTGCTATATCGACCATGATTTCCTCAGTCCTATTCTCGGTTTTGAACTACCATTCTCATAAGGGATAAACGTGTGTTATGCGATCTTGACGCTGTGACATCTCATGGGACCTTCTGTCACGTGATATATCATTTGATGAACATGTTGGTTTTGGAAATCAATAGTTTTTAGTTTATTCTTCTTTTCACATAGCCATGAATTGCGAGGGTAAAAATCAAGATCGACGGTCTGTCCGCGCTAAATCATTGTTCACGTTGATTTTGGATTGAACGGGGCATCGAAACGAGACATTGTTTTCCACTTTTTAAACGGCAAATTGTTAACCATCCATCAGTAAACGGCGAACGCAATCGTCTTGCGAAAAACTACAATTCCGGATTTTCATCGTATCCGTTTTGGAATTAATTTAAAAATTGGATACACAAATTCGTATTGACGTTGAATATATTAATACTCTAAAATAAAAAAAAAATAATTGCGAAAAACAAAAATATTTACAAAATTACCTGTGTATCGATTCTTTTGACGAGTAGTATATATAATTATTATATAGATAGCGGTGATTTATCGAGTTTTCTCAGTTAAATAAATGTCACATTGTCACCGGTTAAATATTAAATATTAAATGTTAAATATTACTGTTATTGGATTGTGATTTTTTTTTCAAATTTCGATTATTTTTTCTTCAAACTCTTAAGTAAAAAAATATAATATTGGAATTCTACCCAGCAATTTTTCAATTAACACAAACATTTTTAAATTTTTTTTAAATATTTTGATTCCAATTATGTTAAGTTCCTGGATAGTTCTCAGAAAACTATTGTTTTTTTTAATATTTTGATTCAAATTATGCTAAGTTTCCTGCAACGTTCTTAAAAATATTCGCAACTATACCTTTGGATTCTTTTTTAACTGAACCAAATTATTTTCAGTTTTATAAAGTCAAGATAACAGTAAACACCTACAATGGCCACAACCCACAAGGGAACTGTTAAAAAGGCGGGAAAATTCAACATTGTCTGATTTCAATGAAATTTGGGTTCCAAATAGGTATTGATGTCGCAACTTCAAAACTGATGTTAAAAATTGTTCTTTGACCGCCATTTTCAAAATGGTCGCCAAAAAGGCGGGAAAATTCAACATTGTACGATTTCAATGAAAGTTAGTTTCCAAATAGGTATTGATGTTGCAACTTCAAAACCGATGTTAAAAATTATTCGTTGACTGCCATTTTCAAAATGGCTGCCAATAAAGGCTGGAAAATCAACATTATCTGATTTCAATTGAATTTGGTATCCAAGTGGATATTGATATTACTACTTCAAAACTGCTGTTGAAAGTTGTTCGTTGACTGCCATTTTCCAATGGCTTCCAAAAAAAGGCGGGAAAATTCAATGTTGTCTGATTTCAATGAAATTTGGTATCCTAATAGATATTGGTGATGCAACTTCAAAACCGATGTTGTCCTTTTTTTGTAACATTTTTTTTTTTGGATACTTTTAGTTTTATATTTTGAGAATGATAGAAGATAGGCACACCGGGTATCTCGATACAGTTCACACATAGGGATACAGAACTATATTGAGAATTATATAAGATAGAGGTAAAATTTAAATTACAGAAATGGTCAGCACAGTAAACTACCCATAAACCGGTTTAACCTTACCGCTGGGTTTTGCTAGTGGTGGTACGAAGTCCGGCTGTCCCGAGTTCCTATCGTTGTTTGTGTTTGTCTTTTGTCTTATTCGTGCTTTTCCTGTGTAGTTCCCTAGCAGATTGTGAAATGTAATTATAATTTGCGGCCATTGTGGGTGTTTCCTGTTATTAATTTTTTAACATTTACTTGTCCTGTAATTTTGATGAAAATCAGATGACCCATTCACGAGTTACTGTCCCTTTTACTTTAAAATTTCACCATTTTTATACGTGTTTACTTTTATTTCAAAAACTACTTGAGATAGAGGATAAGTTTGAATTGCAAAAGTGTTAAACTTATCAAGGACTACAATTTCTTCATATGTCCAGCAGGCTTGAATCTCATCCAAGATGGCCACCAGCGGGGAACATAGTCTAACATTGGACCATATCTCTTTTAAAAGTACTGAGCCATTGGAACCAAAATTGGTTAAAATAGTCCTTAGGTGGTCCCCTTTAAAGTGTGTTATTATTATGATTGTACCTCATCCAAAATGGCCACTAGCAGGGAACATAGTTTAACATATGGACCCATAGAAAAAACGCATTTAAAGATCTCCTCCAGAACTACCAAGCCGATTGGAAATAGTCCTTGAGTGATCCCCTTCAAAGCTTGTGATTTTTATGTTCGTACCTCATCCAAGATGGCTGCCAGCGTGGAACATAGTTTCACATAGAGACCCTACGAGAAGCATTCAATTGACTAATCCGACGAAACTATATTGAGCCTATTGGAACCAAACTTGTCATTTTTATGCTCGAACCTCATGCAAGTTGGCCGTCTTGGACATAGTTTTACATAGGACTCTTTAAAAAATGCATGCAAATATGAAAAAGAAAGGAAAAGGGGTAAATGTCATGGAGACAACATCCCATTTCCAGGTTAAACGACCCAAAACAAAACATCTAGGGGTCACAATATGGTCTTCAACACAGTGAGGAACCCCACACCAAATAGTAAGCCCTAAATGGCCCCGAAAGGTTAAAAGGTGAAATAAATCAATGGAAACAAACCACATCCAATAACCCAAATATCAAGAAACTAAAATTTTATAAGAAGACAAGGACAAGCCAATGACCTGACTTGGGACAGGCGCAAAAATTGCGGTGGGGTTAAACTCGTTTTCTTGGATCCAAACCCTCCCCCTATGTGTCATCAATGGCTAAAAATAAATACACAAAAAGACTCACAGTAAAAATCAAACTAGAAAAAAGTCCAACTTATCAAGACGAGTACCCTTACAATGAAGTACATAAAACATGAAGACAATACACACAGGTACTGTCCGGACAAATGCTCGCAGTTACTGACAGCTAGCTAAGGACATAATAATAAGACCCTTTGTGAAACTACTTAGACAATTGGAACCAAATTTGGTCATAGTAGTCCTTAGGTGGTCCCTACATATTTTGTGATTTTTATGTTTCTACCTCATCCAAGATGGCTGCCACCGGGGAACATAATTTAACATAGGTACCCTATGGGAAATGCATTCAAAGATCTTTTCCTCAGAAAAAACTGAAACAATTGGAACCAAACTTGATCACCATAGTCCTTAGGTAGTCTTCTTCAATGGTTGTGATTTTTATGTTTGTACCTCACCAAAGATGGCTGCCAGCTCGGAACATAGTTTAACATGGGAAATGCATTCAAATATCTTCTCCTCTGAAACAACTAAGCAAGTTGGAACCAAACTTGTTCACAGTAGTCATTGGGATGACCCTTTCAAAGTTTGTGATTATGTTTGTACCTCATCCAAGATGGCTACACGCGTGGAACATAGTTTGTCTTAAGGGCCCTATAGGAAATCCATTCAAAGGTCTTCTCAAAATTGGTTACAATTTTCCTTGGATGGTCAATTTCAAAGTTTGTGATTTTAATGTTTGTACCTTGTCCTAGATTGAAACTATAATATATCTGGAGAACTGATGGTCTTTTAGCTGCAATGAATAAAACCAGTCATCATGTGAGCGATACAGGCTAATTTGAGCCTCTAGTTATTTTTTTAATTCAATTTTTGGTAAACACATGAAACCTTGAAATGTTCTTCCTTCTTTGTATTCTACCGATCAGCAATACTTTTTGAATTTGTTCTCAATTATATAATGTTTTGTTTTTTTTTTGTCTAATTTATTTTAAAAAAATGTTTTTTACTAAGTTCATTACACTTTTATATAAATTTTGGTCATTTTGTAGAGGCCGTCATACAATTGGGCAGATTTAGTCATAATTTTTAAAAAATATATACAAAGTGGCGAAAAAAGGTTAACACGAGGCGGATGATATTTATACTATAACTAATCCGAGATTCTGATTATCGCAAAATATTCAACGAATGATCGAACAACACAGTAATTCACGAATGCGCGCAGCGCATGAGTGAATTAGTGTTTTTCGATCATGAGTAAAAGATAAAAGATGATAAAAGATTTCATAGCAATCCCGATCCTAAGTAAAGCAGTCAGTAGGAACATCCAGATTGCATGTATCATTAAATTAATGGTAACTATTCTTTGATTTGATTGCCACTCTCATTGAAAAAGATAAATCTGTTTACAATTAAGTTAGAAATGGTAGACCTGTATAGCAATCTAATGGCCAAAGCGTGTTTTCAGGAGCCGATTTTGGCTCCTTATTGTGCAAAGGAGTCAGTAGGACAATTTTTGGAGCCATGGCTCCTTAAACACGCGCAACTTGAGCCATGAGATATTGCAAGTTTCCAAATAAAATCGGATTTCGGGTCAGTACCAAAGTACTGACTACTATAACTTATAATTTTATTCGCAAATATTGCAAAGTAGACGACAAAAAAATCAAAGATTATTTTATTCTAACAACTCGCAAGTGCGTTGAATTATGTGCTTTTATTAGCTCACCTGGCCAAAGGCCATGTGAGCTCTTGCATTCACTCGGCGTCCGTCGTCCGTCCGTCCGTTAACTTTTATTCAAACATCTTCTCCTCTGAAACTACTGGGCCAATACTAACCAAACTTGGCCTGAATCATCACCAGGGTATGCTCTTTTAAGTTTGTGATTTTTATGCCCGTAGACCAAACAACATGGCCACTGTTACTAAAAATAGAACTTAGGGGTAAATTGCTGTTTTTTGCAAATTATTCGAAAACCATTACAGATATCAAAATTATGACATGGGGTAAAAATGATCAGCATGATGAGATCTACGTGCCCTGCAATTTTGGAGAATATTCGTATACCCGTCTTGGAATTGTTGCCCCTTTTCCGTAAAATGTTCAGTTTTTCGTTACTTCTGGTCTTATATATTGAACATGATAGAGGATAGATTGATTGATTGATTAATTAGAGTTTAACGTCCAATGAGCAATATTTCAGCTATATCAGGACGAGAACAAGTTAATCAATTCAAAAAATTGAAAGTATCAGAAGAAAGAAATAAAGGTGGCAGGGACAAGCTGGGCAACGACTTTTGACTGCCACTGGAAATTGGAGAAATGGGTAGGGGCAGGAAATTTAGCCTTCCATACGACACCCAGTGCGTCTGCTCTCTTTAGAGAAATATAGAAGGGGTCTTTATACTGCATGGAGCGTGGCGTTTCTCCACACAGTTTGGCTACAATGGTTCGCGGTCAGGCTTTCCGTATTATGACCTGACTACCCCGCATAGACAGGGCATTCCCCTATCCACCACCTGGGGACGCGCCCGGCAGCTCTGTAGCCGAAGCCCCTGAAAACCGATTCAGGTGCCGGGAGTGAAGTTTATTTAACAAAAATGGTCAACATCGTAAGATCTACATGTCCTGCAATTTTGAAGAAGATCTGACAACCCACATAGGAGTTATTGCCGCTTTTTCTTTGAATTTTCACAATTTTTTAAAGTTTTTACTTTTATTTCAAAACTGTTTTAGATAAAGGTTAAATGTGAACTGCAAAAGTGTTGAGGTTTTCCAGAACTACAATTTCTATATATGTCCAGCAGGTTCACATCTCATCCAAGATGGCCACCAGCGGGGAAGATAGTTTAACATAGGACCCTATTGGAAATGCATTTATAGATCTTCCCCTCTGAAACTACTTTGCCAATGGGGACCAAATATTGTCACAATAGTCCTTGGGTGGTCCCCTTTAAAGTTTGCGATTTTTGCGTTTGTACCTCATCCAACATGGCTGCCAGCGTGTAGCACAGTTTAACATAGGGACCCCATGGGAAATGCATTCAAATGTCTTCTCCTCTGAACCCACTGGGCCAATTGGAACGAAACTTGGTTACTATAGTCTTTAGATGTTTTCCTTCAAAGTTTGTGATTTTTATGTTCATACCTCATTCAAGATGGCCGCCAGCAGGGAACATAGTTTTACATAGGGACCCTATGGGAAATGCATCCAAAGATTTTCTCCTCTGAAACTACCAAGCCAAATTGAACCAAACCTGGTCACAATAGTCCTTCGATGGTCCTCTTTAAAGTTTGTGATTTTTACGTTCTTACCTCATCCAAGATGGTCACTACAAAATAGTGTTGAATGATATTCAATTTATCAATTAATGAATTTTGAAAGAACAAGTTTAATGGGTTTCGATAACAACAGTTTTTTTATTTAATGCTTGCTTTTAATCAATAGCGAAAGGAAAATCAAACTTTATCTTCACCAAACTGTAGACAACCGATAAAGAAAACATGTATGCATTGTAATTGTCAAACAAAAAGTCTTTTTCTTCGTTTTCCAGCTTCTCCTGCTTACGGAGTGAATGTTGCACAGCTGATTCGTTACGCGAGAGCTCGCACAAATTATACAGACTTTCTCATTAGAGATACTTATCTCCGTGACCGCCTTAATCTATGCTTCAAAAAATTCCGTCTCATACGATCATTCAAAAGTTCTTTAATAGATATCAGTCCATTGTGGACAAATTTGAAGTTTCAGGGTTAGGTCCGAACACTGATTCAAAATTCTTTCTTTAATTAATACTGGGATGATCATTTCTAAAAAGGGTGAAAGAATATATTCATATTTAGTGATAGGTAAAAATTGGGCCTATTTTGTTTAACATCACACTGCAATGCTGGAATTTTTGAACGATAGCATATTTGTAGAATTTGCACAAGTTTTCCAGCAGACAATAGGGATACCAATGGGGACTAATTGTGCACCACTTTTAGCAGATTTGTATGAAGCAAAGTTCATTCAAGGGCTAGTTAAAAAAAACAATAAGCTAGCCAAATCCTTTAATTTCAGTTTTCCTTATATAGATGATGTTCTTTCACTGAACAATCCTCAATTTAGTTAGTTATTTATTAGTTTTTTAAGGATAACATTCATCTTATATACCCAAATGAACTCGAAATTAAAGGGACCACTGATACAACATCTGGACCTTTTTCTCTACGTTGACAACATTGGACGTCTGAAAACAAAACTTTCCGACAAGCGATGATTTCGACTTTCCAAAAGTGAACTTCCCGTTTTGAGTAGTAATATTCCCACATCTTCGGCATATGGCGTGTACATTTCACAACTTATTCGCTATCGCCGTGCCTGTAGTTTTTACATCGATTTTGTCAACAGAGCGAAATTACTGTCTCAAAAACATATACATCAAGGGTATGTTCAGTCACTGTTGCAATAGTCACTTCCGAAGTTTTACGGTCGTCACCACGATTTGATAGACCGTTACAATGTTTCTATTTCACAAAGGAGAACAGATACCTTGAGTAGATCTAGAGTTTGTTACCGGACCGACTAACACCGACTGTGACAAAGTCGGACTTTTCACTGGCAGTATGACGGGTGCCACGCGTGGAGCAGATCATGCTTACCATTCCGGAGCACCTGATGATACCTCATTTTTTTTAAAGGGGTACACACTGCTATTGCTTTAGTTGTGTGGCGTTGTTGTTCATTTTTGTGTATTTGTTTTGTCTTTGTCATACTGTCTAAATTCGTGTTGGATGTGAATTGCAGTGATTTTGGATTTATGATTTTCTAGCAAATATAAAAATCCTCCTGACTAGTTGGTTATCGAAATGATCATCAACATTGGTATTATTTGATCTCAACTGGCGATTGGTCAATCATGTGAATGTCTCGTGTCGGTTTCAAGAAATAGTGCAATCGGATGTTAATGAAATTAACACCTGCATCATTGTCTTGTGAAACGGTTTTTGCATTTTTATGACCAAGATAACTCAATTTATCGATAATATGACATTTTTATCAAAAATATTATATTCAACACCCCTTTCAATGAATGGCGCAATGATACACATAGCAACGATGATAGCAACAAAATGGCGGCATGCTTGAGACTGGAGACTACGGAGATCGCTTTACTTCAAATAAATTGAGTAGAAATTTGAGAAACAATCTCTAACATTGTTTTTCGGTTTATAACGATAATTTCTCACATCTCAATAGTTAAAATTTTCACATTTTAAAGGTTTTGGGTAAACCTCGAACTTTAAAATGAGAAAATTTAACTATTTCTATGTGAGAAATATACGTAATAAACTGGAAACAATGTTAGAGACTATAATTTTATTTCGATTTTACCGATTCATTTTGTTTAGGGACATTCACTATCAAACTGTTTTCCTAATATCCTCACTGAAGAGACATAAGTTGTCGAAACAGGCATCTTTAGAAACTAAATTTACAGTAACTTTGTATTTAGTTTAATATTACCAATGGGTTGAGGCCTTAGATGGTAGGTATTCATCCCCGAAGGTATTCCTATAAAAAAAAAGTCAGAATTCAGGTGCTGGTCCGAAACTCGATTTTATGTCAGAATTCAGGTGCTGGTCCGAAACTCGATTTTATTTTGGTAACTAATATAACAATATCTATTTTCTTGTACATTGGTTGAAAAGGGAAATATCTCTTTAGTGCTAAAATCTGCACTTTGCTGCTTTTGGCTCTCAAATTATATTTTATCGGCTATTTGTTCTCTTTCAGCTTTTTTATGCCCCAACGACGATTTTGGTTCATTTTTGTCATTGTATATTTTGTTGAAGTTAGTCATTTTTCGCCATTTTCCATAGCGGGTACATAGTTTGTCCGCGCAACTCCTCCCAGTTTTGATGCTAGGAAGTTTTTATTTTGCAGATCATTTGTACCTATATATTGAAGATGTTCATGTTGTAAAGATTTTGATTTTGTTTCATATTTCAAAACAATGTAAATTGTTGAATTCAGTCATTTTTTGGTCTTTAGTAATAGAGGGTACATAGTTTGTCCGCACAACTCCTCCTACAATTTTGATGCTAGGAAGCTTTTCTTTTGCTGATCAATTTTACCCAAATTGATGATGTGCATGTGGTAAGGATTTTCATTTTGGTTTATTTGCCAAAAATATACTTTGTTGAACTTTTTCATTTTTCGATGATTTAGTAATAGAGATTACATAGTTTGTCAATTTAGTAAGTATTTAGTGGGGATATCATATGTGTCTTACAGACACAATTTCATTCGGTTTTTGTCTTCCTGATGTTTTGATTTTATCTGCACTCAAGATTCACAAGTTGTGGGAGTGGCCATCTGCAGAGAAAAAAAAATACACATTTCAACATATTGCGGGTTCTTAAAAATAAATAATTTTTTTTACCTTTACAATATTTGCGACTGAAATAACAATTTATACATATATACCAACTGTGGGATTATTCAAAACGAAATGGCATGGACAAATAGTAAAACATAAGGTCAAGCACCGCTAAGGTGACGTTACAAGACAGTTTATTAATTTTTCATTTAACTATTTGCTAAGGAATCATGCAAGAGAACTCTCCTCTTTTTTTAAAAATATGTGTTGCGAGACAGCTTAATGTCATATAAATAGGACAAAATAAGAAAGTTAGTATTGCTGTCGTACAAGAAAGAAAGGCCTTTTCTTTCTTGTATATATATTTTTTTAGATTTTAGTTTTATAGGCTATTTTTATTTTCTTGTTCTCCATGCACGACAGCAATACTAACTTTCTTATTTTGTCCTATTTATATCTCCTCTTTTTTCACTGGCATTTCAAATGAAAACAAAGACTTGGAAGACAATTTATAATCTGAACTGCTATGATAGATTCGTATATTTTTTTTGCATATATAATTCATTAACTTTATGTTTTCGGTTGATAGAATTATTTTGAATTATTGTCTCTGAAAATATAAAGTCTTCAAAGTAATCTTAAAAGCTATGAATCTTTTCATACGTACATTAATCTCCTATGTACGCTTTTGACCGTTTCTTGCGTGTCACAACTTCTTAAAAAGCTGTCTTCTTTAGATGAAATTTGAATCTTTTGTAGTTCAAACGTTTTTGCGAATGTTTTATGAGGGAAATTATGAAAATGGGGTAAAATATGTTTTCATACTCACAAGTTGGATACATTGATGACATTGTTAAAGCAACTCTTTGTTGATTTCAACAACATATATTGATTGATTGATTAGTTAGAGTTTAACGTCCAGTGAACAATATTTCAGCTATGTCAGGACGGGATCAAGATAACCAATTAAAAAAAATAAAAAAAAACAAGAAATAAATACAGTTAGAAGGGACCACTGGGGCAACAAGTTTTGATTACTATTGGAAAAGGAGAGAAATGGGTAGGGGCAGGAAATTTAGCCTTCCATACGACTCCAAGTGTGTCTGCGTTCCTTAGAGAAATAAAGAAGGGTCTTTATACTTCATGGAGCCAGGCGTATCTCCATACGATTTTGCTACAATGGTTGGCGACCATGCTTTCCGTATTACGACCTGATACCCGGCAATGACAGGGCATTCCTAAGTCAGATTTTTCGTCTTTTCTATGCAGGGTAGTCAGGGTCAGTATTGGGACCTCACCTAGACGAATTTTACTGCCAAACTGTAAGGAGGAACGTCACGCTCCATGCAGTATAAGGACCTCTTTTACATATAAGAATTGCCCTGTCTATGCAGGGTAGTCAGGTCATAATACTGAAAGCCTGACCCCGACCCATTGTAGCAAAACTGTATTCCAATATAGAAATGTCCCTGTCTGCGCATGAAAGTCAGGTGAAAATACGGAAAGCCTAGCCGCGAACAATTGTAGCCAAACAGTGTGACGAAACGCGACGCTCCATGCAATAAAAGGACACTTTCTTTATTTTCCTGAGGAGAGTGGACTCATTAGGGGCTAAATTTCCTGTCCCTACCCATGTTTCCCCTTTTCCAGTTGCAATCAAATCTCGGTTGTCCTGGTTGTCCCTTCCACCTATGTTCTTTTCTTCTTTTTGTTACAATCTTTTGTTGATTAACTTGTTCTCGTCCTGATCTGATATATCTGAAAGATTGCTAACTGGACGTTAAACTCTAATTATCAATCAATCAACTACCTTGAGACAGGCCCGGTAGCTTTGTAATTGGAACCTCCTCAACAACATAAGGCAGTTAAAATCAACAAATCACAATGGATCAACTTGCGAACATGCGCCATATTACTGAGGTATACCACTATTATATAAAATGTATCACTGAGATACACCACTATAAAACCAGAGGCTCCCTGGAGCCTATATCGCTCACCTGGCTTTCAGTTGCCACAATCAAGCTAACATTGTAAATTATACAGTTGAACTTCAGTCTCTCAAACTTTGATAGAGCAAACACCACCATTAACTTGGACTCTTTTTTAATTCTGATCATGTTTTACTGTACTTCTTTATTGGGCTTTTTTGACAAAAATTGTCTTGCTAAAGACCACTTTCGACACCAGTTTGAAGTCGAGACATCATTTGGTAAATGGCAGTAAAAAACAATTTTTAACACCATATCTTTAAGTTACGACATCAATATCTATTTGGAAACCAAATTTCATTGAAATCAGACAATGTTGAATTTTCCTGCCTTTTTGGCGGCCATTAAGAAAATGGCAGTCAACAAACAATTTTCAACACCGGTATTGCAGTAGCAACATCAATATCCACTTGGAAACCAAATTTTATTGAAATCAGACAATGTTGAATTTTCCCGCCTTTTTTGGCGGCCATTTTGAAAATGGCGGTCAGCGAACAATTTTTAACATCAGTTTTGAAGTTGCTACATCAGTACCTTTTTGGAAACCAAATTTTATTGAAATCGGAGAAATCTGAGAAAAACAAGTTTGGTTACAATTTGCTCAGCAGTTTCAGCGGAGAAGATTTTTGACATTGTTGACGGACAAAGGACGCAAAGTGATGGCAAAAGCTCACATGGCCTTTTAGGCCAGGTGAGCTAATAAAAATGTGAGACTTTCGTAAAAATTATTTTGATAATGTGCTGGATTATTTTAGCACCTAGGAGGTAACTTTAGTTATCATTTATAATTGAACATTTTTGAGTTTATATAAAAGTGAAATGAAAGTCCAAAAATATTAACACCCAACTTTTAACAACCAAAAGAAACTATACACTGTCATTGTCAAACAAACTTCACCGTCTTTTTGTGATCACTAGTTTTTGCATTAACGTAGATCGAGTGTTATAAAATATTAGACAGATTTTTTTTTTATTTTATAGGCATGAGCTCATTTAATCCAAAAATAAATTTTAAAGGATATTTCACCGATCATCTTGCCCATTATCAGGCTTTGAAAAGTAGCTGAGAACCGAACAATCAGTCTAAAACGAATAATCCAAGGACAATAGCAACATCGGAAAAACAGACATATCATGAGTACGGCACAGAAAGTAAAATAAAGACACAGATACATACATGAAAACACGGACCAAATAAAAAAAAACATGATTGAGATCAGGTCCACCGGTATAGACTTGATCATCTAACAACAGAATTTCCATTGTTATATGCAGCAAAGAACTTCATTCCGAGAAGAAAACATCATGCTACTTTTCAGTTGAAAAACTTATCCAAATATTAGATATTAAAAATAATATTATGTCTGTAAATAAATATACAAATTTGGAATGATTTAAAACAACAACTTATAAAGAAATATTTATCTGACTGGAAACATACCTTTGATGCATTTACGGATGGTAAACTTACCACAAATTTATTTTTGAAGACTAATTTTACATTTGAAAATTACCTATCATTAGTGAAAAATCATGACTATAGAAAGTCAATATGTAAATTCCGAACATCTGTTCACAGGCTCTTCATAGAAACTGGTAGATACAGTAAAATTCCAAGGAATGAAAGAATTTGTAAGAATTGTAGTTTGGTAGAAGTTGAAGATGGAAGCCTCTTTCTTACTAAATGTGAAAAATTTAGTCAGAAGAGAGGGGTTCTCTTTAATTTTATATCATCAAGAGTACCCCAGTTTTCTAATTTAAGGGAGAAAAAATAAATTATTTTGGATTTTGAATTGTGAAAATGTAGAAATCTTAAATTCTGTTGGTAGATTTTTATCAGAAAACATGCCATAAATTACTGCTCTATATATGAAAAAAAACTATATCATACTATGTGCTTATTTATTGATATAATATAATTTACATGTAATTTTTTCCCCTATCAATCAAATAACTCTCTCCTTCTTGTATGTTTATTATGTATCTTCTTCTTTTTTGCCCCTGCGAGGGCCCTTTAATTTGGTCAATAAAATTTGTTGTTGTTGGGATAGTTAGAATGTCCTATTTCTTTTCAGGCACCCGCCGCGTTGAGTTGAACTCCAGAGGTAAAGTCAAATCCGGCAGAGGAAAACAAGCTTAAGTTATAAAGAGAAAGATCTGTTGTCATCTCAGAAACAGATATCCCATAGCGTTCCACAAATTCCTGATATAAACCGCAAAGCCTCTGTAGTGATGACTTTAAAGTTATGGGTAAAATACCGTTGCATAATACCAGTGGCGGTAATTCCCAGTAATTCCCAGAACCCCCGTCCCCGTCCTGGGAAATACTGCTAATTTTCAAAAAGTGGGAAATACTGGGAAATAATTAAAAATAACTCTATGACATAAAAATACTATTGTTTAAATTTACTGAATATGTGTTAAATAAACAAGTGGATTTTTCACATCATTTTGAAAATTTAGTTATTTATGAAAACATTTCTTTTTAAATCAATTTGATAACATCCAAGCCGTTTATTGACATTTATGTTGACTTAATAATTAACAACAACAACACCAACAAACGAATTGCATTTAAAGGTATAACAATGATTAATATTGTCTGCAGGTGATGTTAAATAGTTAAAGTGGGAAGACTTATTTGGAATAGTCATACATGGTCATATGAATGTAATTTCCTTTGAAATTACATTTAGACATATTTAATACATTTGCAGCACTTTTCTGATTGTCGCTGCTCAGCATGTCGTTAAATTTTATTTTGCTTTTTTTCTGCTCTGCTTCAACTGTTTTGGTTTTCTCCTGCATTTTTAAAATTATTTTGATTATTTAAATTAGTCAATAATAAATTAATTAGAAAGTTAGATAAATCTAACTCTTTTAGCAAATTTGTATTATTTTAATGCTAAAACTAAATGACTAATATTTCAAAATATTATTTGTATTTTTTATATTTAATGCTAAAATTCTTATTGTATTTCATTTTAAAACAAATAGTGCTAAATTTGCTTTGCTGCATGTTTCGATTTGTAAGATGTATTAATTTATTGCATGTATTGTTATTTCTTTTTATGTTAGTTTATATGTTTTTATATTCGGTAAAAAGCTCTCCAGAGCTTGTGTTTGTATGTTATATGCATGCCGAATCAAAATAAAGTTTTCTTAACTTATCTTATCTTACAATACAAAGTTATGAAGTCATATCATTTGACAGTTTATTTCCCAGTATTGTCCGGGATTTCCCAGTATTTCCCATCGTCCTGGGAAATATGAGTATTTCCCGCTTTTTTGCCAACACTGGCTTAAGTAGCCTGTTTTTAAGCAAGAGGGCTCTTTGAAGGTAGTCATTGTATCGACCACGGGCTCTGGAGTAGCTAATGGGTTTGGAGATGTAAACTCCATATGCTGGCGCTTTTGGACTGTTGCTACAGAGATAGCTATTGGAACAATGAAGACGTCACGTTTGTCATACAGTCTAGATTGTAGTGTACAACTGTTGTCAATTTCATGATGAAGGTCAAGGAATGGGGCCGGTGTGGAAGTATCTGTAGTATTCTCTAATTACGAGCTCTTTTAGATAGATAAGATGAAGAAAATCACCAAGCGAAGGTTGTTTAGTGATAAAATATCATCTATATAGACAGATTTTTCCAATTGTCTGTCGTAGATAAGATAATGACCACCAGATGGAGTAGTTGTTGATCCGCCATTACTATGGTGAAAGTAACTCAACCAGCTGGATATTTCCATTATAAACAGTCTAATAAATAAACTATTAAGAATCTTAATTAAGAGTAATAAGAGTACACTGTTTAAGTCTTCTAATTAACTTTATAAAAAGAATGATCTAATTGATTTTGATTATCAAGGTGTAGGTTTATTTATTTTAGCAATATTTTCTAGAAAAAGGGGGGTGTAAACTGTTGTCATAGATGTTTTACAATGTAGCAAATTTGATAAATTTGATTTAGAATTTATCTTTAAAAGACTGTTTCCAATCTTTCTTTCACATTTTTACGTGTATCTTATTTTTCAATTTGAATTAATGTCCAATTTTAAATGTAAAATTAATTGTAATGTTTCATTTTTACTAAATGGATGCTAATTTTTGTCGACTCTGGCATATACTAGTAGTTGCTTATGATTCATTAATCTAATTGTTATAAATTTTTATCAATAATCATTTTAATGTTTCATTCAGTGATTTACTACAGAAATCTATGAATTTAATATTATAATTAAGATTAGTTTAGATATTTAATACTAAAAATTAAAACTTTCTTTCGGTACCATATTTATAAAGTCCAACACGAGATGTATTTTCCCCTTACTTAAAAGAAAATATTTGAATTTGATCATTGGTATTTAAAAATGAGTTATTTTTTTTAAATAAATCAAACAGGAAAAATATTGAACCTAAATATATTTGTAATCAATACACGGTTGCAATATTGAAACCAGAGGCTCCCAGGAGCCTGTATCGCTCACCTGGTTTTCAGTTGCCACAATCAAGGTAACAATGTAAGTTATACAATTGATCTTCAGTTTCTCAAACTTTCGTACGTCCAACACCTCCAATATCTTGAACTGTTTTTAAAGTCTGATCATGTTTTATTATATTTCTTTGTTGGGATTTTTCGATAAAAAACGTTCTTGCTAATGACCACTTTCGACACGATTTGAAGTCGAAATGTCATTTTGAAAATGGCAGTCAACAAACAATTTTCAACATCCGTTTTGAAGTCGCAACATCAATATCTATTTGGAAATCAAATTTCTTTGAAATCGGACAATGTTGAACTTTCCCGTCTTTTTGGTAGCCATTTAAAATATGGCAGTCAGCGAACAATTTTTAACATCAGTTTTGAAGGAAACCAAATGTCATTGAAATCGGACAATGTTGAATTTTCCCGCCTTTTTGGCAGCCATTTTGAAAATTGCTGTCAACGAACAATTTTCAACATCGGTTTTGAAAGTCGCAACATCAATATCTACTTGGAAATTTCATTGAAATCGGACAATGTTGAATTTTCCGGCCTTTTTTGGTGGCCATTTTGAAAATGGCGGTCAAGGAACAATTTTCAACATCGGTTTTGAACTCGCAACATAGAGATCTATTTGGAAACCA
>MJUU01009756.1:20878-36648 GCA_002080025.1 Modiolus philippinarum
TTTTTTTTCAGGTTTCCAGTTTATCCAAGATGGCTGCCAGCAGGGAACATATTTTAACATTTGACCCTATGGGAAACACTATACATTTTATGTATAACTGAGGTCTTCTCTCCTTAAACTACTTAGGCATATTTAAACTATAGTTTAACTGTGGGCTCTTTTACTTAAAATGTCTATGCTAAGTTAATCAAGGGCAAGGTGAGAGATACAGGCTCTTGTCTTGAGAGCCTTTTGTTTAGTCATCCTTACTCAGGTGCTATCTCATATTGGTTCAAAACAAAAATGTATCAGGATTTCAGTTGTAAAAATGATCAACATTGACAGCTGTCTATTAAAGTCAGTTATTTTAAATGTATACCTTGAATTGTTTCTGTCAGGTAGGTAAGATATAGGGGTCTAGAAGGGTCAAACATCATAATAATGAAATGTTTTTTTTTGTAAATACAGGAAAAGCAGTATGACTTTGTTTAGATTCTGCTACACTTTAGGGCCCGTCACAAAAATTCTTAAATTCTACCTTTCTTATTTAGCATTTGTATAGCAATGAGCCAGTGCTAGGTTTTTGCTGTTCTGGAGGCTTAAGTTTATAAAATGACATAACCAACCATTGGTTCACTTATCATTCGCAGAAGATGCTATTTAACATACCCATTTGAAGAACCATTTTAATTCTGTTATATAAAGGAGCTATATAAGATGCTATATACATGTACTACAAGTTACCCATTTAGAACCGTTATAATCCTGTCATAGGGGGTATTATAATTGATTTTATCTGCACACTACTATTTGATATCATCTAAATCTGTTGTGAAGTACATCTTTAATTAGTCCTTGTTGCCCCTGGCATGTTGTCACACATTGGTGATCCTTCTAGTTTTACTCACTATAGTTTATATGAATGGATATGTGTATCTACCTAGTCATTGAAAGGTCGTAACCGCCACAGGTAGAAATTTAAAAGTTTTCCTGATAACTTTGTTGTTTGAAAGTTTTGAAAGGTGTAGCCTATTCACGGCGGGAAAAAGTTAGATCTACCCTGTTTTGATCGATAAATCAATTTATATTTTTGTTGGAAATTGCAAGTCAGGATGGAAAATGGAAAGGATGTGAATGTGGACCATAAACAGGTGAGAGCCCTAAACATAAATTATACCTACAAATTTGTAATACAAGTACATAATTATTTTTAATCATTTTTACGGGTATTTTAACACAAATTACCAAAATTAGGCTGAAAGAAATTTAAAACCTGATAGATAAACAGACATTTCAAGGCTTTTGATTATGTTTTATTTGTTTAATTGGTGAAGCCAAGAATAGTAACAGGTGCATCATGTTTTGAAAATAGAGTTTTTCTGATTCTCATGCCATACAGGAACATTTTTTGGTAAAATATTTGCATGAGCTTGAATGCACCTGTGCCTGTGGTCCTATCCAATACCTGTGTATTCACTCCTGAGGAAATCTGTTCTTTTTGTTTACAGTTTGAATCACACCTATAGAAGGTGGATTATTTAACCCTGTAAGTGACTGTAGTTGTTACTTCAAGTAGCAAGACAAAGAGATGATGGTCCTAATATCATTGCTGTTGCATGGTGCTCTATCACCATCAAAAACTTCCAACAGTTTCTGTGCTGATTCTCTTGTCTTTTTTGCTACAATTCATTTGTTAATTCCAAGATGTGTCTTATTATTTGTGACAATTCTTGATTTAATTCTTTGTGCTTTTGTGTAAAATCAACTATGGTCCAGTTTAAAACGACAGTTTTGTTGGCAGAAATATTGATCATCTTCTGGATGCTTTGCACCATGACTGAATTTGGACAATTTTTCATGTTGGCAGTGTTTTGGCGTTGCACGGTGTCGTGTTATTCTTTCGTGGTTGGTGACGTTGTGCCAGGTCTGTTTAGGGGTGTTTCGGTTGGGGTTTCGTATATAGGAGAGCTTGGTGTCGTGGTCGACAGAGGTTGTGTCCTTGGCTGGCTGTCAGTGGCTGCGAGCATTTGTCAGGACAGTGCCTGTGTGTGTTGTCTTCGTGTTTTGTGTACTTCATTGTAGGGGTACTCGTTTTGATGGATTGGACTTTATTCTGGTTTGGTTTTTGCTGTGAGTCTTTTTGTGTATTTGTTTTTTGGCCGTTCTCTGCACGTGGGAGGAGGGTTTGGATCCGTGGGGGTGAGTTTGGCCCCGCCGCAGTTTTTGCGCTTGTCCGTGTCTTCTTGTTGGGTTTTGGTTTCTTTGTGTTTGGGTTGTTGGATGTGGATTGTTTCCGTTGATTTGTCCACTTTTTACCCTTTTGGGGCTTGCTGTGTGGTGTGGGGTTCCTCGCTGTGTTGGAGACCGTGCGTAGACCCCTGGATGCTTTGTTTTGGGTCGTTTTAACCTGGATATGGGATGTTGTCTCCTTGACAATTACCCCATTTCCTTTCTTTATCATAGTCCAAGTGAGGTTTTGTATCTCATTTGTGACCTGCTCAACCAACCAACTAAAAATAGTCAACACAGGATGGGAGGAGCTACATAAGTTCAATAGTGTGGCTGTAAGCTCCTGCATTCCACATCGATTGTTTGACTTCCATTGTTCTAAGGAATGCCTACAATTTATGGTCTCTGAGTAAAAGGTGACTGCTTTCTGGGTATATTGCACTTAATAAAATCATGATCAGAAGGCACTTCATGTAATAGGATTAAGCAAGTAGCTTAACTGCAGTTATTTATGTATGTATTAAGTGAACCCTGCCTAATCTGACTACTAAAAATTTGAATTTTACTTCAAACCTGCTATGAAAACTGGTTTTTATGTACTGAATGTCATCATAAAAAGAGAGAGCTTGTCACAGGTGACATAAATAAAGGATGAAATGTTGGGGGGAAAAAAGTTTTCTAATTCTTATCTCTGTCAGTAATTGCAGATTTTGTTTATATTTTGAACAAAATAAAAAGCATTTATGGTTGCAATCTGGTATTTAATACAGCTGTGCTGAAATTGATCATAAAAAAAGAGCAAGGGTTTGTACATTTATTCAGTCACATCCATGCAGTGACCATGATGACTAATGACTAATTTGATTAGATTGGGGTCTTCTTTGACACAAAACATCAGCTTCAGGCTTTCATAGGACAGCATGATTGGTCCACAAATTTTTTAGAGGGGTGAGGGGGGGGGGGTTGCTAGTCCGTAGATCGTCAAACAAACACTGAGTTATTTTGTGAACCTTTTGGTGTGTGCAGGAATTTTGCAATTAATACTATGTAAACATTATCATATGGTGAATAGTAAAGTTTGAAATGTGATCATTTATTATACAACCATAGAAGATATTTGCAGACATCATGACATGTCTTTTGTTCGTGTGCTTAAAAGGGAAAAGAGCTTGTATTGATTTGTATTTTGTAAATCAATAATACATTTGTTGTATATAGTGTTAAAAGAATTTTGAGTTGACATTCACCCTTAAAACATGACTAATATTAAACTACTTAATACTTCCCACAATGCATTACTATATTAGATTCAGCATCAAGCAATCGATCAAGTGAAATATTGACCAAATTTTAATTCAATATTTCGCACGCAAGATGCCTAGTCATTATGTTAAGATATTACATAACACATGGTCTGTGAGTGTTTGTCATAGCATCAGATTTGGTATTGGAAATCTAAGGATATATGGATTTTACACATTGTTTTAAACTGATAGTCCATAGAGGGAAAGAGATAGCAGACATCCCTAGTTGTCTGGGACTTACGGACAGTAGTATGGAGTGTGACCACACCCAACAAAGCGGGGGTGAGAGTAATTCAGACGCTTGGCATTGTTGTGGGTGTGAAAAACACATCGTAAGTTGTGATCGAAGAGTTTACATGTCTGCTTAATGTTTCCTCGATAATCCCAATTATCATTTCCTGACACTTAATGCTTATTCTGTTTCAATTATTAATGGCTATTGTATCTGTGTTTTCTTCTTGTAAAATTATTGATGTTTTTGAAAATTATTTTATATTCTGAATGCTAGATGCAGCCATCTTTTTTTCTTTGGTGTGAAGATCTTATTTATTTAACTCGACGTGTACTTCAAACATTTGTCTTCTGACTCTTTGTTCAAGTCAATTAATGTCAAAGCAGGTCCTCAATAATGTAAAGGTTCCATTATTTCCAGCATCGCACGGAATATATGGATACATGGATTTCAATAGCCCAGGCGATTTTCTGAGGAGCCCAGTTCTATTTAGATAATGGAAACACATTAGGCCAACCTTAAAAAAACCTTTTTTTGCCGTTGCCTTCTGAGGTATTTTCGTATTGGTTAGGTATGTAGGGAAATTATTTTTTCATTGAAGGAAGGTATTAAGTCCATAAATGGCATGGAATTTAGCTATGAAGGTGAAAAATTTGACAATTTTGATATTAAAAAAATTAAATATTCACAACATCAATAAAATTTGTTGAGTAGGGCAATTTTGTTTTGGTAGGGATTGGGCAATGGCATACAAATGAGATTTTATTTTTGGCATAATGTTTTTAGTTGCCATCTAGGCCCTTATTGACAAATGTCTAGGACTGAGAGCAAAAATTAGGCTCACGTGATAAACTGGGCCTCTGAAAATCTTTTCGTATTTCTCTGTTATACGAAATATCAGGATATGATGTGGTATATTTAAGTAGGAGGTAGTATTTTGTTTATGTATATATGCAGCAGAAGTTCAGTACTCCATATTAAGATACTGTAGTCTTTCTTGTGTCTGTTGTTTTGCAGGATGTATTCATGGATCACTTCATATACTAGTACTATAATATTCAATTTGATTCTTTTACCACAGATCCAGGCATAGCAAACAAAAACAAAGCCTAAAGTTAAACTACTGAGTGTGGACAGCTCCAATAAATCTCCATTTAAAATGTCACAGATTTGTGTAAATGCATGGGCTATATATGTATATACATATATATGTACTATAAACATCAACATATTTGTGTCAATGGATAGTCATTTATCTTTTAAAAGTAATTGTAATGGGTCAATGGATCATATCATAAATATTTTTGTCTGGCATGGGTTGTTTTGTCAGAAACATATAGAAATAGGTATTGTCCTTTCAAGGGTCACCATTCTGTCCATAACACTATTGTGGTTGGCAGATGATTGTAATTAAGCATATTACATGTATCCAAATTGAGATCAATCTTGGTTATAATGAAAGTTGTCTATCAATGTCTATATAGTATAGATATAGTGTTTCGCCCGTTAGTCCTTCCTCAGGCGCAAAGTAAAAGTCCATGCATCTTTCAAACTACATGTTAGTCATAGATGGGAGATGGATGAGATTTTGTCCACAGATGCATCGTTCATAGTTCACGATGTTGTTTAAGAATTGTGTAACCTTGACCTACTAGTACATATCATGCATGAGTGACTCAGGTAAAAGTTTATGTTCATCTGTCCAGATCTCGATATACATTGTACTAGAGCAGGTAGAGGAATATTACTGATATTTTTTTCTGTAGATGTGCTTTGGATAGTCATGAGGTGCCTGATAAAAGGTATGTCACATTGACCTACATTTCATGCATGAGTGACTGAGGTTCAAGTTTGTACATGTACCGTATTCGACCCAATAAGTGCCCAGGGCGCTTAGAAAATTAAAAAACGGGGTCGCTTAATATAATCAGCAAAAACGGAATTTATGCATGTCTGCTACCGTCACTGTTATTAAGTTCTATAATGCATCTTCAACTTCCAATTGTTAAATCGTGGTGAAATGAGAAAGTGATAGTATTCAATCACGTGAATTTGGCATAAATAACAGGAATAAATAGATATCGTTACTCAGGAGTCATGGGAGGTATGTAAACATTCTGTCTCTTAAAATTACAGCAATAATATACCCGCTCAAAACTTGTACATCGGAAAATAAACGTAAGTAAATTTTGGCAGTTTGGGAGTATTGAGAGGGGGCTTGTGCATTTAGACTTTGAAATATGATGAGGGGGTGCTTATTGGAGCAGGGGCACTAATAAGATCGAATACGGTATGCGGTTTACAAAACCTTTTGGATTCAGGTAGTTTGACCTGCTACTTGTACTGTAGTTGGAAACTCACTGATTTGAACAAAATCCAAGCTGTCAAGGAGATTAGTTGTAGTTTCTGATTGCTCCATACTCTTTTGAAGTGTATTTTGCAATTTGGGTGAACAAAATTTATATTACCGTTAATGGATTTTATTATTCATGCCCAAATGTAATGCTGGTATCTTCATGATTCTCATCGCAAATGCAATTTCAGAGGTTGTTTAGACGCATTGTGAATCATAAACAGTTATAATACACGTTGGCTTAAATACAGCCAGTCTTTCATCATCTGATGGCAACTGTTTAAAACTGTTTAAAACATTGTAACGGAAGTTTGATGTAATCTGGGGGAGGAAAAGGACGAGATCCTTACACGTTAACTGTTCTTTTCCTGTTGTCCCTTCCTATTACAATTTTATACACAATTGAAATCACACTTATAAACATAACCATGCCTTAAGTAAACATTGGTATAGAACAGGGCTTACTGGTTACGAGTTAAAAGCACTTTACATGTCTGGTTTGTAAGAATGGATTATATCTTAATCTGCAAAGTTAATATTATTATAAGTATGTTAAGATTTACAAAGGAAATAGATTATAATGTTATGATTAAATAAATAGTTGCAAAATAAATTTAGTTACGGAGAAATTGTGTATTTGCATTTTGATACTTGTGGAATGAGCATTTACCTGTTGTACAAATATACTATAACTGTGAACTTGGTACTATCATTCAAACTTATTCAGCAAAATTTTAAGCTTTATGAAGGGGCTAATTGAGTAGGGTCAAGTTTAAAATAGCATTTTGAAGGCTTGATATAGAACAAGGATAAACTCATTGATAAATGATTTGTTCAGTACAATGAAAAAGTTTGTGAAGCAAATGCGTGATATTTACCAAAACAGTCAAAGATCAAAGATAAAAGGAAAATGCTGAAAATTTGACTCGAAATGTGTGATTCTCATGCATTTCATGTGAGATTCAGCAGGCCTGTTTGTTTCTGGTTATCCAGAGATTTCTTACATGTCTTAAGATCCCCTTAGGTCTATGGTATGGTAAACAGGTATACATTTTGACTATTGGTTTGAAGGGAATAAAGCTTACTTCCATCATAACTTTGTCAGTATATTATTTCCAATCATTTATATCAGTAAAGTGGTTCTGAAGTTTTCTAAGATTTATACATTTCATGAGTTATGCCAGAATTTTCTTGTTGTTAAACCAGGTGAGACTTGAGTGATAGCAAGACAAGTAAGGTGGTGGCCCAACCAAGTCAACATTGTTTTCTCATTTGAAGTTCTGTAATAACATGGCATTACAGAATTATTTAATGCTGTTACTTTGCAGCAATCTAATCCATCTGACATATTATAAACTGGTACTTTTCCTGCCAACAAATATACTAACAGTATACCAGTCAGAAAACAATCTTGATGTAGGAAAGTGCAAACCCTTAATCCTCAATTTAATAATGAAATTGTCCATACAGTCTCATCTTGCTGGTTATACACCAAAGTCTGCTTTGTTTGTGTCAAAAAGAGTTTACCAGGTAAGTAGTATCACAAAAGTACATCCCTGCAGGTTCTATAAACAAACTTTTCAACCAAAAATTGGATTCCAGTTATTATATTATACTACATGTAGTTGATAATTAGTCCCCTATCGGCTTTGCCAAAGGGGACTTCAGGTTTGCACGCCATCAGTCCGTCACACTCAGTTTTTCGGACTTTTTTCATATACTATAAAAGATATTTATCTAATATTTGGTATGTAAGTCTACCACCATGAGTTACAGACCAAGTTCGAGTTTGGTTCCGGTTCATTGATTATGGACAGAGTTATGGCCCTTTAACTTAGAAAATTTTGGTAAAATATAGGTTTTCCGGACTTTTTTCCTAAACCGTTCCAGATATGAAGCTAATATTTGCTATGTGAGTCTACCACTATGAGTTACAGATCAAGTTCGAGTTTAGTTCCGGTCCATTGATTTTGGACGGAGTTATGGGCCTTGGAGTTAGAAAATTTTGGTTAAATATAGGTTTTCCAAACTTTTTTTCTAAACAATTCCAGATATGAAGCTAATATTTGCTATGTGAGTCTACCACTATGGGTAACATATCAAATTCGAGTTCTGTACCAGTCCATTGATTTTGGATGGAGTTATGGGCCTTGGGCTCGGAAAACTTTTCTTCTTTAACTATTTTTGCTGGTATAACAATTATTTCACCGGTAGGGGACTTCTGTATTGCCTTGCAATACGACCCACACTTGTTTACTATTAAGTTCTGTAAGTACAACTGATTTGTTAATATATTCATAAAAGCCACAAAATATTATTCAGCATCAAATTATTACTAATCAGCCATGAATTCTTTGATGAGAAAACCAGAAATGATTGAAGTACCATAGTAACAATGAGTAACATTATTGAATGAATGTTTAATTAATCATGATAATAAATGATCTAATCTCTATGATACAGCTCTCTTCATGAACATAGGAGAGATTCCCTGGTGTATTTTTTTACTTTTAAACCCTCTATTAGCTGTGTTAATAAATTGCTATACTTCAGCTGTGTTTTGGCATTTATATGAGAAGCAAAATTTCCCCCAAACTGAATGGAAACAGGAGAAATGGAAATATGTATGAGTAAATATAAAATGAAATTTTTCGGTTTCCTCAGGCAAATGATCATTAAATCAGCTTCACAAACATTCACAAAGACCTTTCTTTAGGAATTCCTAGGGTATTCTACAAGTAAACTCTAAACTTGTAATTTTTTGTAGCAAGTGGTTAGTTGTTAGAAACACGGGATTGCTCACAGGAAAGCATGTCCCCTGCGAAATGTGACCATGGTTGACCATGGTTGACCATAAACAACCATGGATAAAGCAGGAACAACCATGGTTGACCATGGTTAAAATGGTTAAAGCATGGTTGACCATGGTTCAACCATGGTTATCCATGCTTCTGACCATGGTATACCATGGTTAACCATGCTTATAATATTGACCATGGTCACACCATCAACAACCATGGTTTCCAAAACAATGGCCATAGTTGAATCTGACTTATCCATGGTCAATATTTTACGAAAGTCTGCAATGACCATGGTTAACCATGGCTTGACCTAAGGTGATTTATGCACCTGCAAGCCTGCTTAATATCCTTGACCATGCTTACATTCACAATTACACAGGCATAATAGATTAACATAATTATCAATAAAATAAATTGCTTATCATTATATTATTTATGACTTTTCACAATGCTCTGTGCTTTCACTTTGTTTATCCATATTCAATCTTTCAAGTTTATAGCCCTTTCGAATTCTGCTAAAGGCTCACCATAATTTATGTCATTTCATGTCTTATGATTGTTATATTTCAATTTTAATTTTATTGAAATAATTCTGTAGTTTTTTTTAAATCATGTTTTCACTCCTATCAAATTTTTGGACATTCCAAATAATCAACCTTGGCAGATCTAGCCACATATTTGGAAACAACAAGTTTTAAATTATCTCCCTTTGTTTTAAGAGTTTCAGTGTAATTTATTGAAAAAAAATAAGATCATTTATGAAATCCTACTAATGATAATTCAAAATAATTTAACTGAAGTGAAATCAATCATCGAAAGTAAAGAAACAATACAAATTGTGAGAATTTTGCAAAATTTAAAAATCAATGTACACCTTAAAAGTTTTTACTGTTACACTATATATTTAAAATGTAAATAACTTGGAAAATCAAGTTAGATGTGCCAAAAGTGAAGAGGGATTGTAAGGCTAGGGAAGGCGAACAGAGCCAAGTTAAATAGACATAATAACATTGACGAATTCAAAACTATTTAATATAGCTCTTATAATAAGCGTGGTCAACCACTGCCACTGACTATCAAGTCCACCATGGTCAAGACCATGGTTAACCATGGTTTGATAAAAACCATGGTCATGACCATGGTTGACCCTGGTAAACAATGTTTTGATAAAAATCATGGTCAACCATGGTGTCCCATTTAACGAAAATTGTTAAAACCATGGTTGTTAACCATGGTCAACCATGGCTATATAACCATGGTTAACCATGGTTGTCCTTGGTCAACCATGATCACATTTCGCAGGGAGTATTTCTTCTGAAAAAAAGGTTTAAACTAAGGGATTGCTTGCAGGAAATCGTATGTTTTTGGAATAAGGGTTTTCTACTGCTGAAACCCCCAAGTGTTCAAGGCAACTGTGGTTTAGCTCTAAGTTTTCTATGCATTCCTACATGTGTAAGTCAAAACTACCATTTGCTACCAGTAAAGGCAAAGTTTCTGCCAAGTTTTTGATTATTTTGGGTAAAAAACCAAACATTATACTCTTTATATCGACCAATAACATGTTTCACACAAGCCAAAAAGGCAAAACAATGAAATAATTGAAAGCCTGTTAATGTAAATGGAGAAGCGTACCTTTGTTGCTGCCTCACATGCTGCTTGGCTTAAGGAGCAAATAAGTAAGTATTATAATGTAAGGAACTTGTAGGTGTTGGAAAAGTGGGCCCAAAGATAGAATTAAGTTATTATCATATTAGGCTACTATCAGAAGACAATGTCATGTACATGTACTAATGCCATTTTTAATTTATATTTCAGAGTGCACAATCTAGATTATTTATAAAAGGAGGGAAAATTGTTAATGATGACCAGTCGTTTGATGCAGATATCTACATAGAAGATGGAATTATCAAGTATGTAACCTATAGCAATGTAACATACAAAGTATTTGGTATCTGGAGGCATTATACTTTGAACTCTAACACTGTTTCCATCTATCATGAAGGAAGTCTTTCCAACCAATGATATAAAAACCACTAGTCAAACTACAAAACTTCAAAACGTTTTTAACTACAGTTGAACTTTGTCAATGCGTACTGCTTTTACACTATGGATGTCTCATCAAACCCTTTTTGTTATTACTTTCCTAAATTTTAAAAGTAGTTCGACCTCTTTAACTCAAACACCCATCTACCTCTAACTGTTTTCATTGGAAACTTGGGTCTTTGAACCATTTTGTTCAACTGTTTCAAACAATGGGCTAGAAATTACTTCAGTAGGCTTGTCTTTGAAGAAGTCTTGTGAGGGATTATTTTTCTGGAATCTCTTTTCTAATCATAGATCATTTTTTTGGCTTATTTACTGATAGGTAACTCATAAATATTGTATTACACTGACATTCTCTTTATGGTCCCTCAAATACATTGTTTAGCCAATAAAATGTACTTAAAGTCAAAATATATTTTATTTTAGTGTGTCAACATTTTGTTTGTATAGAGATAAACGTTTCATAACAAGTATTTGATGTTGGGATCTAATCAATGAGTTATAGATTCATATACAATAAAGAACTGCCTATAAATATTCTTCACAGAAATACCCATACATTTCCAATAAATGAGTCAGTTTTCATATTTTAGTCATAATTAAATGAATTATTCATATAATAATCCTTTGATACATTATTTAGGCCATAATAAAAAATATCCTAGATTCTTATCATCATTTGCCCCAATCTTTTGCAGATGCCTCAAAAAATTTTATTTTGATTTTTTGGCCAATTTGGGTTAATTTCTTCACAAAATTGATAGAAAATATAAAATAAAATGTGTCGGTCTGCCCCAAATGTAAAGAAATAATTGATGAAAATTTAGCAATTATTTTATTATGGCCTTATGTATATATATTTAAAAAAAGGGGGATTCAAGTTAAAGGCTTTTATTGTACATGTAGCTATGTCCCATTATTATACCTCCGCTCTGTAGGAGAGGGGGGTATACTGTTTTACCCTTGTCCGTCTGTCCGTCCATCCGGAACATTTTTCGTCAAGGATTTCTCAGCTTGTGTATGTAGTAATGATCTGATATTTGGTCTGAAGCTTTGGCATGATGAGTTGTACAGTGTCTCCCCTTTCAAGTCCGTCACTAATCTACTTCCTGTTTGACGACAACTTTGATTTTTCCCATTATAGCCATATATTGTAATTTTTTCTTCAAGGATTTCTTAGCTTGTGTATGTAGTAATGATTTGATATTTGGTCTGAATCTTGGGTATGATGAGTTGTACTGTGTCTCCCCTTTTCAAGTACATAATTCATCTACTTCCTGTTTGACGAAAACTTTGATTTTTTTCCCATTATAGCCATATATTGAAATTTTTCGTCAAGGATTTCTCAGCTTGTCTATGTAGTAATGATTTGATATTTGATCTGAAGCTATACAGTGTCTCCCCTTTCCAAGTCCGACATTCATCTACTTCCTGTTTGATGAAAACTTTGATTTTTCCCATTTTGGCCATATAAAGGATTTCTCAGCTTGTGTATGTAGTAATGATCTGATATTTGGTCTGAAGCTTTGGCATGATGAGTTGTACAGTGTCTCCCCTTTCAAGTCCGTCACTAATCTACTTCCTGTTTGACGACAACTTTGATTTTTCCCATTATAGCCATATATTGTAATTTTTTCTTCAAGGATTTCTTAGCTTGTGTATGTAGTAATGATTTGATATTTGGTCTGAAGCTTGGGTATGATGAGTTGTACTGTGTCTCCCCTTTTCGAATGCATAACTCGTCTGCTTCCTGTTTGATGAAAACTTTATTTTTCTGATTATAGCCATATATTGAAATTTTTCATCAAGGATTTCTCAGCTTGTTTATCACTGCAATTATGCCAATGCTTGTATTGGGTCCACCCTTGTACTGTGTCCACACTTGTTTTATGTCTACACATACTTAACTTAGCATCGACATATAGATTCAGGGTTCAATGAGCGGGGATATAACTGGCTGCCATTCGGCGACAGCTCTTGTTGTATCTGATAAAGCTCTGATGATACACAACTAATTTACTGGCCAGATTATACCTGGAAGTAATGTGTATTTCCCATGTGGAATGGTATTGTATATAGTACTGTCATTTTCACTGAGAACCTGCTAAATTATTGTATAAGTGGTTATTTTCGGGAGTACTAAGTATTTGCTTTATTTGCGACTATTCTGAAGTCGTGAAAATTGCATACCACAAACTATACTTTATATGTAAATTATACAGTAAATGATAAGCAGTAGCGAAAATTTGAGTCCTGAGAAAATATTATTCAGCAATTTTGAAAGAAATCGCTAAATTTGCGTTTGCGAAAATAACCACTTATATGGTAATTCCTGCCAGACAATGTGCATACATGCAGGACTGAGAAAACTGTGAATGATATTAAAATTGTCATGAAAGTGTTAATATGAAAAAGAAAGGAAATGGGGTAAATGTCAAGGAGACAACATCCCATATCCGGGTTTAAACAATCCAAAACAAAGCATCTAGGGGTCACCTTATGGTCTTCAACACAGTGAAGAACCTCACACCAAATAGCAGCACTAAATGGCCCCAAAAAGGTAAAAAAAGTGAATAAATCAATGGAAACAAACCACATCCAATAATCCGAATGCCAAGAAACTAAAATTTTATAAGAAGACAAGGACAAGCCGATGACCAACATATTCCTAACTTCGGACAGGCGCAAAAATTGAGGTGGGGTTAAACTGGTTTTCTTGGATCCAATCCCTCCCCCTATGTGTTGAATGGCTAAAAAATAAATACACAAAACGACTCTCAGTAAAAATCAAACTAGAAAAAAGTCCAACTTATCAAGATGAGTACCCTTACAATGAAGTACATAAAGCATGAAGACAATACACATGGGTACTGTCCGGACAAATGTTAATGAAAGTGTTAATAGTATGTTTTTGTGACAGAAATACTTTGTTGCAGACTGAACAACCCCCTATCTGAAGATGTTCATCAATTCCTATATTTGTAGCTAAACAATCCCATTGTGTAATCACAGTTACCAGAATCAATAGTCTGGCTCTAATGTTCCAGACATTGTGACTCAAAATCAATAATACAAATAATTAAAGATGTTCCTATTTGGAATTATGGAACTTTTATATTCCATCTTGACAAAGCTATTTATTCAAGTGTGGTTTAGAATCATTTGATATTATGTAATTTGTTTATTATTGTGTTGTTAATTAGAATTCATGGTATTCATAGTAAGATTTCTTCTTAGTGACTGGGCATATTCAAGATGATTGTATCATAGATTGTGCCAACTCTTGTTAGAATAAGAGATGTCATCATTCACAGACATATTTTCAAGATCATTTTATGCTTGCATATCAAAATATTCTATAAAAACAAGTTATAAAATTATAATTTTTCTTTACCATTACCAATAAATAAGCCATACAAGCAATATTTAAAGAATTTGAATTCATACTTAAGTTACAAACAAATTTAGTAGTATGATATTGGTGCTCGGTACCTTTTCACAAAGCAATTGCTAATTATTCCATATGTTTTCTATGGGATAATCTATGTCAATTTAGCAAATCTTTATTGATGCCTCTTTTTACTCTAATGGGTTGACAACATATATACAAGACACAAACAATTAAACAATGAATTTAGCGATTGGTAGCCTGGATTTTTCATACAGAAACAACCTGGATTGCAAAGAAATTTTTTGTATTTTTAGGTTTTAAAAGATTATTTTTGGCACCACCTGTTTCTGGTTCTATATACCCCTAATTAACTTACTATCTGTAGAATTATCTGTACAGAGAACATTTATCTATGAAGATAAAGGAATTTTCTGCTTTTAAACTTAGACATCTAAAAATCTATATAGTTAGCCTTGATTACAGTAATCTGTAAGGTTTATTAGAATGCAGTAAAAAAACTATATTTGTTTACTCTTCAGTTGTTGAAATGCACATATGCAGAAAACAAAATTTACAGTAACTTCTGTATTTAGTTATTTGTTACTACTGGGCCGATGCCTCTGTTCGTGGACTGGTTAACCCCTGTGAAATGTGACCATGGGCAACCATGGTTAACCATGGTTATATAGCCATGGTTGACCATGGTTAACCATGGTTTTAACAATTTTTCGTTAAATGGGACACCATGGTTGACCATGATTTTTATCAAAACATGGTTAACCAGGGTCAACCCGATGGTCATGATCATGGTTTTTATCAAATCATGGTGGACTTGATAGTCAGTGGCAGTGGTTGACCATATTAGAGCTATATTCAATAGTATGTTATTATGTCTATTTAACTTGGCTCTGTTCGCCTTCCCTTGCCTTACAATCCCTCTTCACGTTATTTACATTTTAAATATATAGTGTAACAGTAAAAATTTTTTAAGGTGTACATTGATTTTTAAATTTTGCAAAATTCTCACAATTTATATTGTTTCTTTACTTTCGATGATTGATTTCACTTCAGTTAAATTATTTTGAATTATCATTTGTAGGATTTCATAAATGATCTTATTTTTTTTCAATAAATTACACTGAAACTCTTAAAACAAAGGGAGATAATTTAAAACTTGTTGTTTCCAAATATGTGGCTAGATCTGCCAAGGTTGATTATTTGGAATGTCCAAAAATTTGATGGGAGTGAAAACATGATTTAAAAAAAAACTACTGGATTATTTGAATAAAATTAAAATTGAAATATAACAATCATAAGACATGAAATGACATAAATTATGGTGAGCAGAATTCGAAAGGGCTATAAACTTGAAAGATTGAATATGGATAAACAAAGTGAAAGCACAGAGCATTGTGAAAAGTCATAAATAATATAATGA
>MJUU01009756.1:36683-63739 GCA_002080025.1 Modiolus philippinarum
AAAATCCAATAAATAATAAAGATTCTACAGTCAAATATGTGAAAACACCTCATTTAACCCTTTTTTGGCCCCTAATTCTAAAATGGGTGGGGCAAAAACCTAAAGGAAAAAAACGTTTCTCAAGAATGTTCCAAGAAACATCATACTAAGATTTGAAAACAATCCATCCACTAGAACCAAAGTTATGCTGTCCACAGACACGAAAATACCTAATTTTACCCCTTTTTGGTCCCTTTTTTGCCTATTTTTCAAAAACGGGTTGGGCAAGGAACACGAAATAAAAACCCGGGCTTAAGCTTGTGCCAACAAACATCATACTAAAATTTGATGACAATCCATTCACTAGAACTAAAGTTATGCTGTCCACAGACGCAGACGCCGATGCCGACGCCAGCGCCATACCATAATACGACCGAAAAATTTTTGCGGTCGTATAAAAATGCACAAAGTCGGTATACAGGAAGTGGTAATCCGATATGGCCGAAAAGGGGAGGCGCAGTATAGGACCCCATACTGATGCACCATACCAAATATCAGGTGGCTGTCATGTGTAGTTGCTGAGAAAAATGCGACGAAAATGTGTGTGACGGACGGACGGACAGATGGAATGACGGACGGACAGAGGTAAAACAGTATACCCCCTCCTTCGGAGTGGGGGTATAATAATAATTGCACAATTCCATTGTTTACTAAAAAATCTGTGAAATTTGCTCAAAAGATCTCGAAAATTAACTAAGTTGTTAAAAAGGAAGTAGATGTCCAGTAATCTTGAAATAGCTACTAGCGGTATAGGACATCCTTCTAAACTGGCATACAAAATTTCAAGTTGCAGTGATGAGTAGTTACTGAGAAAACTGTTACGAAAAGTTTCAAAGATTGACAAAAGATCTCAAAAATTACCTAAGTCCGTAAACAGGAAGTTGATGTCCGACAATCCTGAAATCACTCTTGCAGTATAGGACATCATTATAAACTTGCATACAAAATTAGCAGTGATGAGTAGTTACTGAGAAAAATGTTACGAAAAATTTCAACTATGGACAAAAGATCTAGAAAATTAACTAAGTTGGTAAACAGGAAGTTGATGTCCGGCAATCCTGAAATTGCTACTTGCAGTATAGGACATCATTATAAACTTGCATACAAAATTTCAAGATGCAGTAAGGAGTAGTTACTGAGAAAAATGTTACGAAAAGTTTCAACGATTGACAAAAGATCTCAAAAATTAACTAAGTCGGTAAACAGGAAGTAGATGTCCGATAATCTTGAAATCGCTACTTGTGGTATAGAACATCATTATAAACTTGCATACAAAATTTCAAGTTGCAGTGATGTTACGAAAAGTTCCAACAATTGACAAAAACCTCGAAAATTAACTAAGTCAGTAAACAGGAAGTAGATGTCCGGCAATCCTGAAATCGCTACTTGCGGTATAGGACATCATTATAAACTTGCATACAAAATTTCAAGTTGCAGTGGTGAGTAGTTACTGAGAAAACTGTTACGAAACATTTTTTGCTATCACAGACAGACAGACAGACGGACGGACGGACAGAGTGATTCCTATATACCCCCCTGAACTTCGTTCGTGGGGGGTATAATCAATGAAAGTGAAATAAGGATTAATTCCTCTGCTATTTATCAAATCAATCTTTTCACAACATACACATGCCAAAGAAAAAGCTATGAAAACGTTACAGATCTAAATTCAAGCCCTTTCAGTGCAGGTCTGTAGCATTGTTCAACATAAAGAATTAAATACACCACAAATAAGTAGTGATCAAAATACTTACATGTCTCTGTAACTTTGTTGGATGTGGAAATATTAATCTATGTACACTGGCTACTGTAGCCACCAGGATTACAACACTGCCATGAGATTCTGTAATGGATATACCATCTAGGATTTGTGTGTCCTGGAAACGGAACATCACACAGGATCCAACCAAATCATAATCCAAACTTTGTTCAACAAGTTCCAAAACATCCTTACTAGTTTTCCTACAAATACATACACATCAAAATTGGAATTTCATCTTGAAATTACTTAGAATAAAATACAGCATCAGTTATTCAGAATTTTAAGAACTTAAACTGTCATTTGATATGTTATTCTTGAAATTAAAGTGCATCATTTAGACTCATGAATGTTGCTTAAATATGCCAGTATTTCTACTAACACTTTTTGACAGGACACAGATAACAGTAATTGAAAGGGTACTGTGCTAGACATTTACATTTTTGAATACATATGGACATGTCACATTGTAATAAAATAAAGTGAAAAAAAATTACACATCTATAGCAAAGAATCCTAATCAATTTTCAGTGCTAAGAGTGTATATGTAAAGTCCTGTATTCAAACTTTCTATATATTTTTAATTACATCATTGAGGTGCATCATCATTTGTACATGTAGATAAATATCTCAATCTACATGTACATAAATATCTCTTAATTGTACCAAATTTTCAAAATTTTATTTGCAATCATTGTTAAAGTAACACAAAGCTCTCACACACATATATGTCACTTCTCATCAAGCCTAAAATTCTGTTTAGTAAACCCATTGTATCTCTATTTTTCCACTTGGGAAAACTTACAACATAATGTTACAATTTAAATTTCAAAAACACATTCCACAACTTACCAATAGATGAACTTATTATGGACAGGTGACTGTAATACACCACTGTCTTGGTATCAGTATCCACCACAACTTACCAGTAGATGAACCTACTATGGACAGGTTACTGTAATACACCACTGTCTTGGTATGTGTATCCACCACAACTTACCAATAGATGAACCTATTATGGACAGGTGACTGTAATACACCACTGTCAAGGTATGTGTAAACATCCACCACAACTTATCAATAGATGAACCTATTATGGACAGGTTACTGTAATACACCACTGTCTTGGTATGTGTATCCACCACAACTTACCAATAGATGAACCTATTATGGACAGGTGACTATAATACACCACTGTCTTGGTATGTGTATCCACAACAACTTACCAATAGATGAACCTATTATGGACAGATGACTATATACACCACTGTCTTGGTATGTATATCCACCACAACTTACCAATAGATGAACCTACTATGGACAGGTGACTGTAATACACCACTGTCTTGGTATGAGTATCCACAACAACTTACCAATAGATGAACCCATTATGGACAGGTGACTATATACACCACTGTCTTGGTATGTGTATCCACAACAACTTACCAATAGATGAACCCATCATGGACAGGGGACTGTACTACACCACCGTCTTGGTATGTGTATCCACCACAACTTACCAATAGATGAACCCATTATGGACAGGGGACTGTAAAACACCACTGTCTTGGTATGTGTATCCACCACAACTTACCAATAGATGAACCGATTATGGACAGATGACTACACACCACTGTCTTGGTATGTGTATCCACAACAACTTACCAATAGATGAACCCATCATGGACAGGGGACTGTAATACACCACTGTCTTGGTATGTGTATCCACCACAACTTACCAATAGATGAACCTATTATGGACAGGTGACTATAATACACCACTGTCTTAGTATGTGTATCCACCACAACTTATGAATAGATGAACCCATCATGGACAGGGGACTGTAATATACCACTGTCTTGGTATGTGTATCCACCACAACTTACCAATAGATGAACCTATTATGGACAGGTGACTGTAATACACCACTGTCTTGGTATGTGTATCCACAACAACTTACCAATAGATGAACACATTATGGACAGGTGACTGTAAAACACCACTGCCTTGGTATGTGTATATATCCACCAAAATTACCAATAGATGAAGCTATCATGAACAGATGACTATAATACACCACTGTCTTGGTATGTATATCCTCAAAAACTTACCAATAGATGAACCCATTATGGACAGGTGACTTTAATACACCACTTTCTTGGTATGTGTATCCACAACAACTTACAAATAGATGAACCCATTATGAAAAGGTGACTGTAATACACCACTGTCTTGGTATGTGTATCCACAACAACTTACCAATAGATGAACCCATTATGGACAGATGACTATAATACACCACTGTCTTGGTATGTGTATCCACAACAACTTACAAATAGATGAACCCATAATGGACAGGTGACTGTAATACACTACTGTCTTGGCATGTGTATCCACAACTTACCAATAGATGAACCTACTATGGACAGGTGACTGTAATACACCACTGTCTTGGTATGTGTATCCACAACTTACCAATAGATGAACCTATTATGGACATGTGACTATTATACACCACTGTCTTGGTATGTGTATCCACAATAACTTACCAATAGATGAACCTATTATGGACAGATGACTATATACACCACTGTCTTGGTATAAGTATCCACCACAACTTACCAATAGATGAACCTATTATGGACAGATGACTATATACACCACTGTCTTGGTATGTGTATCCACAATAACTTACCAATAGATGAACCTACTATGGACAGATGACTATAATACACCACTGTCTTGGTCTGTGTATCCACCACAACTTACCAATAGATGAACCTATTATGGACAGGTGATTGTAATACACCACTGTCTTGGTATGTGTATCCCCCACAACTGTCAGCAACCTTAATGTCCTGTAATGTACTGGCTGAGGCTCCTACAAAATATTTACATGCATTACAAGTGATGAACAACTAGTCTCTATATGCACACTTATTTTCAATTTTCATATTCTCTTAGTTTCATCACCAAGTAACCAAGTCATTCACAGTCTACATGCTGAACTCCAAGTAAATATAATCTACATATTCGGAAAGATTAAAACAGAAATTCACAAAACCATGCATTGATTCATATTGCAAGATTCATAGTAAAAAATGGAAGAATGTGTACATGGGACACGGATGCCCCTGCCTCCTTGCAATCGAAACCCTTAAATTATTAAGGGCATAACTATGTACAATATATATATAAAATATTATAAACAAGAGTTGTCAGAAGACAACATAGCTTGCCGGGGATTCCAGTAACCTCAATGCACAATAAATTCGAAAGAAAGCTTTCTTCACAAGAAAGTCACATATGAAATATAAACACCCTATCACAAAACAACTTAATTCTAGAAGCAAAATTGAAGTTTTTAAAAAATTGCCCTCAGGGCAAGGTCAAGGTCAAAATGTCTATAAATATGGTACCATTAGAAAGCTCTCATCAAAAGAACATCCCATAACAAATATGAACACCCTACCACTAAACATCTTAATTCTAGAAGCAAAGTTAAAGTTTTTAAAAAAATTGCCCTCAGGGCAAGGTCAGGGTCAACATGTCTAAAAGTATGGTACCAGAAGAAAGCTGTCATCATAAGGAAGTTACATACCAAATATGAACACCCTACCACTAAAAGCCTACCTTCTAGAGGCAAGGTTAAAGTTTTACAAAAATTGCCCTCAGGGAAAGGTCAAGGTCAAAATGTCTACAAATAAGGTAGGTACCACTAGAAAACTCCCATCATAAGGAAGTCACATACCAAATATGAACACCCTACTACTAAAAGCCTACCTTCTAGAGGCAAGGTTAAAGTTTTTCAAAAATTGCCCTCAGGGCAAGGTCAAGGTCAAAATGTCTACAAATATGGTACCACTAGAAAGCTCTCATCATAAGGAAGTTACATACCAAATATGAACACCCTACCACTAAAAGCCTACTTTCTAGAGGAAAGGTTAAAGTTTTTCAAAAATTGCCCTCAGGGAAACGCCAAGGACAAAATGTCTACAAATGTGGTACCACTAGAAAGCTCTCATCATAAGGAAGTCACATACCAAATATGAACACCCTACTACTAAAAGCCTACCTTCTAGAGGCAAGGTTAAAGTTTTTCAAAAATTGCCCTCAGGAAGGTCAAGGTCAAAATGTCTACAAATATGGTACCGCTAGAAAGCTCTCATCATAAGCAAGTCACATACCAAATATGAACACCCCACCACTAAAAGCCTGCCTTCTAGAGGCAAGGTTAAAGTTTTTTATATATTGCCCTAGGGGCAAGGTCAAGGTCAAGGTCAAAATGTCTACAAATATGGTGCCAAAATAAAGCTCTTATTGCAAGGAAGCTACACACTAAATATTTACATCCCAACTCTTAAGGTCTCCATTTCATAAGCAAGGTTAAAGTTTTTGCTGATGACGCCGACGCCGGGGGTATCACAATAGCTCTCCGGACATTCGTCCCGGCGAGCTAAAAAGGATCTTTCTCCTGCGATAAATAGGCACTGGAACTGGTTTGGTTTTGATATAATGTGTAGTTCCAACAAATAATCTGAGAAAAAATCTTATATGTAATACTAATCTATTTTTAGCAACTGTGACCTTGACCTTGGGGGTATCAACGCTAAAATCTATGGGATTATGTCTATAGTGATAAGTAAGCAAGTGACCAAATTTGGTTTTTGATCCGATGTAGTATACTCAAGTCATCATCTAGAAACCAAAATTTTATTGAAATTTTAGTCTATTTTTAGCAACTGTGACCTTGACCTTCGGGGTACCAACCCGGAAATCGATAGGGTTCTGTCTTCGGTGATAAGTAAGCATGTGACCAAGTTTGGTTTTGATGTGAAGTAGTATACTCAATTTATCATCCGGAAACCAAAATTTTATTGAAATTTTAGTCTATTTTTAGCAACTGTGACCTTGACCTTAGGGGTACCAACCTGGAAATCAATAGGGTTCTGTCTTTGGTGATAAGTAAGCATGTGACCAAGTTTGGTTCTGATCCAAAGCAGGATACTCAAGTTATCATCTGGAAACCAAAATTTTATTGAAATTTTAGTCTATTTTAGCAACTGTAACCTTGACCTTGGGGGTACCAACCCAGAAATCAATAGGGTTCTGTCTTGGGTGATAAGCAAGCATGTGACATAATTTTCTAATACAAACAGCAAATAGAATACTGTCTTTTATACTGATCCCCATTTTATGGTAATTTCTACCCCGTCAATAAAATATTACATTTACCAATAAATAAACTGTGGACACAGGATATGTCTCGCCCGCCCCTGCATCGCCTTAATTTGCACATTGATCTACTGCAGCAGCAATAAAAATAAAATATAATCTAAACTGTGTTTACAATTTCAGTAGATAAAAATGATGTGATCACTCGTGCATGTCTAAGAAGCCAGGAACAACATCAGGGCGTGGAATCGGTATGTACTCCCCAAGATGCAACTGCATGTCAAATATCAAGTGCCTAGGACTAATGGTATAGGCTGTACAAACTGCTTGCTAAAAACTTAAAGTGATTGTTCATGGGTGACTAAGGGGCCAGGGCCACCATCTGCGCATGGAATTGGCATGTACTACTAAAGACGAAACTGCATATCAAATATCAAGTGTCTAGGACTACTGGTATAGGCTGTACAAACTGCTTGCTAAAAACTTAATGTGATCATTCATGCGTGACTAAGGGGCCAGGGCCACCATCCAGGCATGGTATCCGTATGTACTGCCCAAGATGCAACTGCATGTCAAATATCAAGTGCCTAGGACTACTGGTATAGGCTGTACAAACTGCTTGCTAAAAACTTCATGTAATCATTCATGCGTGACTTAGGGGCCAGGGCCACCATCCGGGTATGGAATCGGTATGTACTCCCCAAGACACAACTGCATGTCAAATATCAAGTGCCTAGGACTACTGGTATAGGCTGTACAAACTGCTTGCTAAAAAATTATTGTGATCGTTCATGCATGACTTAGGGGCCAGGGCCACCATCCGGGCGTGGAAATGGCATGTACTCCCAAGACGCAACTGCATGTAAAATATCAAGTGCCTAGAACTACTGGTATAGGCTGTACAAACTGCTTGCTAAAAACTTAATGTGATTGCTCATATGTGACTAAGGGGCCAGGGCCACCATCCAGGCATGGAATCGGTATGTACTCCCCAAGACGCAACTGCATGTGAAATATAAAGTGTCTAGGACTACTGGTATAGGCTGTACAAACTGCTTGCTAAAAACTTAATGTGATCGCTCATACGTGACTAAGGGGCCAGGGCCACCATCCAGGCATGGAATCGGTATGTACTCCCTAAGACTCAGCTGCATGTCAAATATCAAGTGCCTAGGACTACTGGTATAGGCTGTACAAACTGCTTGCTAAAAACTTAATGTGATCGCTCATGCGTGACTAAGGGGCCAGAACACCATCCAGGCGTGGAATTGGTACATTTTTTATGCACTCCCCAAGACGCAACTGCATGTCAAATATCAAGTGCCTAGGACTACTGGTATAGGCTGTACAAACAGCTTGCTAAAAACTTAATGTGATCGTTCTTGCGTGACTAAGGGGCCAGAGCTACCATCCGGGCGTAAAATTGGTATGTACTCCCCCAAGATGCAACTGCATGTCAAATATCAAGTGTCTAGGACTACTGGTATAGGCTGTACAAACTGCTTGCTAAAAACTTAATGTGATCACCTCATGCGTGACTAAGGGGCAAGGGCCACCATCCAGGCGTGGAATCGGTATGTACTCCCCAAGACGCAACTGCATGTCAAATATCAAGTGCCTAGGACTACTGGTATTTGCTGTACAAACTGCTTGCTAAAAACTTAATGTGTTCATGTGTGACTAAGGGGCCAGGGCCATAATCTAAGTAGGGATTTGAGTTGTACCCATAAGGATGCAACTGCACATCAAATACTATGGACCTACAACTAACATAAGCCTGTTAATTCACAATAGTTTACAAATTGTTGACGCCGCCGCCGCCGCCAGAAATGCTATCCCTAAGTCTCGCCTCCGCGACTTTTCAGCGCGGGCGAGACAAAAAATCTTTCTTTCATTCTCAATTGGCTTTCCCTCATTACTTCTCCCATTCGGAATTTGGTAGGATCATTCTGTCCCATACGGGGACGAATCCCGATATAGCCGCAAATACCCATGGCTGTGGAGGAAGACAAAAAAAGAGAAATTATAATTGTGAAATAAGTTTTGTAAGCCTCGGATCTATTAATTTAAATGCCAACAATCCTTGTATACAAGGATTGTTTACAATCCTTGTAAAACATTTTTACAAGGATTGTTGATTTTTTTTTTTTTCAAAATTTTCTAGATTTTAGGGCTGATGAAGTATTTGATGAAAATGATACTTATTATTGATAAAGTGTTAAGTGATTTTATCAGACTAAATCAATGATTTTATTGAATATATCTATATATTTTTGTAATATTTATAGAAGATATGGCTTACATTTTGTGATTGTTAGGAATTAGCTAAATGCTGTTGTTATTATTTATCCATTGCATGTGCTATGTGTTTTATTGTCTTAATGTATGTCATGTGTGTCTTAACTGCTTTATTGTTTTATATGTATGCTCTGTGTGTCTTATGATTGCTTACTTTGTTTTTTGTATGCCATTTGTGTTTTATTTAAATGCATGTATTTGTTTTATATTCGGTAAAAAGCTCTAAAGAGCTTATGTTTATTGTTATAACTAACTGAATTTCAAATAAATCTTTCTTAGTCTTAGTTTTAATTATAACAGATTGGGTGTTTGTATTGTATGAAGTTAATTAATTTTGACAAGTTGTAAATTAGTACATGTATTTCTTGTATCATGCTGCTAAATTTTCTAATCCTTCTCAAATCATATAAAAAAGCCACTGACTACTGAAGCTGCAAAAATTGAAGTTCTATTTATTCAGCTGTTTAGCACTAAATCTTATTTTACAATATTATGAAAAGTGCATTTAATTGTACTAAAAGTATATATCAATGTCAACAATCACAAAAATCAGTAGTCTCTATGATGAATGGACAGCATTCAGAAAAATTCAACAACAACTCAACCTACAACATGACACAGTCAAACATTCACTGAACTTTATCAACCCAGAGACAGGTGACCATACTCAAAACATAGCATCATTCTGGACAAAAACAAAAAATTCAAGGTTATAAAGGAAGTGACACCTGCAGCTTTAGCAACATACATGAATTTGGATAAAAACTACAGAAGCTTTTGATACCATTTGCCAACAATTTGCAGCATAGTACCAAGTATAAATTCAACTATCTATATAACAGCAGTCTACAAAAGCCCTTTAAGGGTTACCACAGATTTTCAAAACGCATACAAGTTGTTATTTACGAACACAAAAATTTATTATAAAATGGAAAGTGATAAATATAAAATATACAATATTATACCTAAATAATATTATCAATAGTACTCGGCAGTTGAGTTTAATTACTATATCAAATAAGAAGACCCAAGCTTAATTGCAGAGAAAACAAAACAATCTAATGCTAATCACCCCATTCAAAATCAGGTAAACAATCCTTCAACAATCCTTGTGTTGTACACAATCCTTGTGCAGTTGTACAATATTTTTATAAGGATTGTTAACAATCTTTACAAGGATTGTTGGCGTAAAAGCTTATTGATCCTAAGCCTCCGTACATAGTACACTGTCATTTACTGCTGTTGTTATTATATGTTTAAGCATGAGGAGATTTAACCCTCCGGTTAACGGCCTATTACAGCAATTTTCCTATTACTGAATGCATTCACAATAGAAAGTTTGGTAGCTTTCCAGGTAGTTACGATAGGTTACAATAGTACATAACTTACTTTGTTAGTTGGTAATGGGTCTGGAGCTGGCATGTCAGTTACCTGCTAGCAGTCTCTTGTGATTTCATGTTTGTGTCCGTATATTTAGCTCTTTCAGTTTCATTTTCACAACTGACTCAGTCCTGTTGCCAACTGAATTTTACTGTTGTTACGATTGTTTTTTTTTATTTATCACATTGGCTATAGGGGGAAGGTTTGGGCCGAATAAAACTAGTTTAACCCCGCCGCAGCAGGTTTGCACCTGTCCGAAGTCAGGAAATTTATTAAGCCTTTGTGTGTCTTGTCTTTTTTCTAGTTAGTTTACTTTATGTCTATAGGAGTCTTGGATGATGTTTATTTTGCTGAACTTGATTACTCTTTATTTCAGGGGCCGACTCTGACCTGCCGTTGGGTGTGGGGTTTTCTCACCGTTTATTGAAGATCTTATGGTGGCTTTGAGTTATTACTCCCCTTTGGGTCGTTGTCTCTTTTTTTTTCTATTCTCAATAGAAGTTTGACCTTCAAGATAGAAAAGTCACATACCCATTCATTGTATTTATCCTAGATATGAATGTCAATTTCAAAAGGGAAACAAGTCAAGTTTACCCAAATTTATTTTGAATATTGAAATAGCAGTCAAGAATAAACATGCATTTTTTCATGTAATAAAGTTACAAGTCACACAGTTGTACCATTACTGTTTGAATTTATTCTATATAAAAGTTCACCCATTCTCTTTGTTTGTTCCAATACATATAATAGTTCAGATGTACTTCATCTCTGTTGGTAAAATGAACTGAAAATACAAATTATATCGGACATCACTAAAATCAACAAGAAATTAAAATCAAAGATGAAATTAATGAGGACATTGAAGCCAATTCTATCAGGCTGATATACCTACTACACAGTGCTAGAGCAGTTAAACTGACATTGATCTGAAAGTTGTGTGTATGTCCAGTGTTGGGTTCTTAGGGGGAGGGACTTGTCTTATAAATTCATGAATAATCTATTAACTCTTTAGAATTTAAATAAGTTTGAAACATAATTAAATATATTAGCATCATTATAACATTTTCGACTGAATTTGGAGAAGATCTACAGCAGTTGACAATGGGATACCCCACAACATACCTGGGACTGAACTCCATCTTGTACCAAACTAACTATATTTTATTTTATTTTTTATTTATTTCATACTTTTAACAACCTAACGAAAAGTTATTTTACATTTTAAAATTAAATTATCTAACTTAAAGTTATTTTAGATTTTAAATTTAATTATTTAACTAAATCATTATAGATTTTAAACGGATTAACATCCTAGCAAAGAGTTATTTTTAGATTTCTACAGACTATCTATCGACTATTTTACTTTTTATGAAATTATATCATACCGATTTTAATTGATAATCCGAGAACCAACGTAGAGATGTATGTCACGCAGATGAACTCAACCAATGTGCTCTTGGACTGTATTTTAATAGAACACTACTCATGTTTGAATAACACTAACATAATTTTATTAGAATTTTATGAAGTGCATTTGAACACTTGCCAGCGGATGTAAATATTATGTATATAGCAACTACTTGTGATGGACTTTTTTAATCACAAAGCACAGCAACTTTTATTCACATGGTTGAGGATCCCCGGAGTTTTTTAAAATGTTATACATACATAGAAGTATGGTTACCCTAGACATGCCTAGAGAGGGTGTAAAGAAGAAGAGGTAAGGTAAGGTAAGGAAATCAACATCAGGTAAATTGGCACACACCAAACTACATGTATGAATGGGCATTTGATGACCTTTCTACCTTGAAGGCGAAACTGCTATTGAAAAACCTATTTATTACTTGAAGAGCTATTAAAAATCCTATTGAAACTGCATTCAGTAATACATACCTGTCAACTCACCCGATTTCTGCGGGTCAGACCAGATATTTTCACTTGTCACCGATGAGATGTAGTAACCCGATCCGGTTGTTAAATAAACCGAGAATCGAAGTCGTCACCCATGTTCATCCGAATTTGATTTCCGGTAACGTTTTGTGTATTAATGTTCGTATTTACATTTCCGGTTGTGTTTTTTTTTACTCTATCAGTTTGGAATACTGTCTCCTATTGTTATAATTAAGCCGTTATGGAGTTTGATGAGTCGTTTTAAGATAACTACACGCATTGAGTGTACTTGGAATGTCTTCAACTCAATGGAAAAGACCGATTTCTTTACCAGCAATGTCGTCAACAACCCCACAAAAGGGAAAAGCTTTACAGTACAGGTGTCCACTGTGGAAATAAAAGTTTGATTGGGGCGTTGGGTAAAATAAAGCGACCTTGTGATAAGTAAACGAGACAGTGAACTTTTCTGATAGTTACAATGATCAACAACGATTTATTTTAATTAGGTCAGAATTAAAAAGTGACACTATGCCCAGTTTTGGTCCAAGTAAAAATCTTAATCAGAAAAGGTGAAACAAAGCTAAAGGTATTCAATAGGCATTAAATTTAATTATCATGTCTGTTGTTTTTAAGTAGGTAGTAAGTGAGTATTAAAGTACAGAGCTGGCCGGTGATACTGCGCACCTAAAGCTTCAACACGGATCTGGCTTTCCTGAATACTTTTTAATACCAAAACGTTGGTGTCTAAAAATAGTTCATTTATCAATGTTTTCATTGAATATATTCAATTGTTGAAAGGTTATGTCAGTTGCACTTTAATTTCTATGAAAACTCACTGACCCCGTGATGTAAACAACCTGTGTGATGTCCGGTGATACTGCGCATGTCATAAAAAAATAGGTTAAAACGTGGAGAAAACAAATGATTTTGGAATGACCTTTATGTATCCATCAGATTTATTATTATGCTACAAAATAAAGCAAATTCAGGATTTATTCTTAATTCTACTTTTATTGTGTATTTCAATAAGAATGGTAATATATTCTTAATCTCGATTCGTAAAATATACCAGTAAGTGTATCGTGACGTAATGCGCGGAAGAATTCAATTTTTTGTGTTGACCTAAAATTTGTCTCTCTAACAGGTCAGTGTCATTTGATATCATTTACTTAATTAAGAACGATATCATTGCGAAATGGACAGTGCGCAGTATTACAGGACGCTCAATAATCCGGGACACAACTGTATGTAAATAAATTGCTCGATAAGTAAATAATTAGGTTGAAAAAAGTCTGTCGCGAATTGATAATAGAATAAATGGGATAAAAAAAGTTCGTCACGCGTTATGACCAGATTTTTTACCATCCAATGCAGGTCATGACCAGATTTTTGTTCATTGGAGGTTGACAGGTACAAATGTATGGTAATAGGAAAATTGCTAAAAGCAAACAGAAAGTAGGACTCGGATTTTGAATTTGTGATGAATTAAGGCACAAATCAGATAATTTCATTCACTTTTCCTGAAATTAAATGAATAAAAGTAGCAATGTATTGAAAATATGAACCCGTATTGACATTGATTTCTTTCCATCTCGTCCCAATACTGGAAGAAATTGGAATCTCCCGGTACGATGTCCCACTCATGCTTTCCGCCATACAACATAATCTCAAATCGGACATGGATAAGGGTCAGGTAATGAAATAAAATGTAGATATTAGAATAATTTGTCAATGTATTACCTTCATATTGATTAAAAAGACTCAAAATTAACAATCATGTATACGTGAGATTTGTGCAAAAATAAATCAGAATCATTCTTTTTGTGTAGAGATTAACCGATTGTTTCCTTTCCGGTACGATAGCAGTGCGTGTGTTTTCTCTACAGGCACTTATTTCTGTGTATTCCTGTGTTGTAACATGCCAAAGTAAGAATAACGGACGACATATTGTAAAAAGGAAGGGTTGAACATTACTTTATATTGTAAATTATGGAAATGTCTGTCTAATTTCCACATAGATCTGCACTGGTTCGGATCCGACAAGTCAGTCAAGCTCGGGGGGGGGGGGGGGGGTAACTTCTATATGTATAGGTACGGGACGTGCGGCAAATTCGGGGTAGAATTTCCTGAAAGACTTTGGAGATTTCGGGTCTATATTTAAGCAATTTCTGGAGATTTCGGGTTTAATTTCTTGTTGTTTGGAGATTTCGGGTATCAAATTTTGTTTTCCTGGCCAATTTAAACAAAGTGAAAGGATTAAGTGATTTGCTACATTAAATTAGGCATTAATCTTTTGATTAGCACATCCCCTTTGGATAAATTCAGGTCATTATTTTAGTTTTTTGGATAAACTCAGGTCTCAAATTTGGCCTGACCTGGATAATTTCGGGTAGGGGTTTTGAACCTAAAGACGCACCCCCCGTCATTTTATAGTCAAGTTACCCCCCCGGGCAGTCAAGTAATATTTATTTAAAAGTCGGTACATGTAAAACGATAATCATAAGCTCCAAGGAGCTTTTAAAACCGACATACATATTAAAAGACATATAATGCATGCAAATTAATAAGTTAACATAGCTATTTTGCACATACATAAGCCTTAAAAAAAACAAACAAGCAAATTAAAAGCAATACAAGCATATTAACACTGCAATCATTCAAAGATCAAACCAAGCATGCAGATTTCACTTACTCAAATTAAAAATTAATCATTGCACATTTTAGCATAAGAATACATATAAGAGGACAAGACAACAAAATATAAAATACAGCACATAATGAGCAAACTAATCTAAGCATAAAACAAACTAGCACTAGCAATACAAAATCAAAGAGAAGCTTAAAACATAAGCAAAAAGAAATTAGAAAAAGAAATCAAAGAAAAGATATTTGCTCAACTCTTACAGAAACTACATTTACACACCTCCCCTTCCCATTTTCCAATGATTCCCTTAAAATGGACTAAAGTCATATCTCCCCTAAATTCATCTGGTAATTTATTCCATAATTTTGAAGCAGCATATTGAAAAGAGTGGAGCCCATATCTAGTTGTTCTTACCCTAGGTATGTCTACAGTCTTAGAATATCTAAAAGAATATGAACAATTTTTAATATTCAACATATCATTAAGAAAAACTGGAGAGTGACCATTTATAATTTTATAGGACTGTATAGCTAAGAATCTTAAATGTCTCAATTTCAAAGATGGCAAATTAGATCTTTCTAATAATTCTTCATAGCTGCTGTTATAATCATTATATATAAACTTGAAAGCTCTTTCTTGTATTTTTTCTACCTTTTTTGAGTGTGTCTGTTGTTAGCTTCAAGAGGTTCTTCTATGTTGTAATGACCAACTCCAACTTTTTGAAGATACTATCATATATCTGCGAATGCCATTTAAAACACTTGCTCCTCAGCCTTTCTATCAGTACAATGTAAGTAATCCCTTTTGGGAATCGAAGCCAGAGATGTTTTTTTGATATTGCCTGCCTCCGAATCCCTTATCAACCATGTATAATTCTATTCGGGAAATTTTTATCAAGTACCCCCACCTGGCGTAATCGAAGGCATCTCGAAGCGACAACCGGAAAGAAGGAGCTGTAACTTCCATACCAGGCAAGTCCAATTCAATATTTTTACGGATTCTTGAAGGAAAATATGTCCTCCTTTGATTCCACAATCGCTGATATTATACATTTCCAACCTCAAACGTTATTTTATCCGGAACGAGGTGGGGGTACTTGATAAAAATTTCCCGAATAGAATTATACATGGTTGATAAGGGATTCGGAGGCAGGCAATATCAAAAAACCATCTCTGGCTTCGAATCCCAAAAGGGATTACAATGTAAGATTTCAAGATCATCGGCCTTACAACTATGACAACAGTCCGGCCCTGTGTCAGTCCAGCCTTGGTCTATCCGTCCCTGTATTCTAATTGATACTTTATCGTTGTTTTGTTTAGTTTGGTCATGATATTGGAGATAGAAAGTCACATTATTTATTGTTCAAACTTATAGAAGAAGAATGTTTTATTGTTCATTAAATTGATGGGCCCACGAGGGGCATGATACAAAAACACATACAAATAAGCAAAGTAAAACAAAATACAATTGAACATGACAATATATACACGCTCATGTGTATAAATCAACAAATTATAATGACCACATATATATATATTGTATATATATATCTGCAAATTTATAAATATGCATTTATTATTATTATGATGATAATTATTAATGTGTCTAATATTTTTCTGTCTTCCTTATTGACTTATAAAAATACTTGCGATTATGTACATTAAGTAAGCGTAATCAAGGCTGCAAGCCTGGGTTACCAACCTCGTGCCTAATGCAGGCGAGATAGCAATAAGAGGTATATTAACGCATTTAAATGGGTATTTGTCATAAAAAATTGCTGCATAATATAGGAACAAAGGAGTTTTAACCATTTATGAAAAAGGATAGCCTGTTAACTGCTTACCAAGTTTATTTTTATTTGAAATGTTAGAAATACCAGTCCCGGAAAACTCCGAATTTGGCAACGTTGCTGAATTTAGTGTTTCCTGCAGCTTTTGAAAAGGGCAGGGTAATTTTCTCCCACTTAGGGCACATAAAGTGTGATCAATTACACTTTTAGGGCACCTTATTATGAATGCCCATTTTTGCAATGAAGTAAAGTAAACAACATTATATATTATATATATTTACTTAATAAACATACAGATGATGTCTGCAATATAAAAGAAAGCACAGTACAATACACCTGCAGCATGTTAAAAAGATATGTAAAATGGACCCCCTGCTGATACAAAATGACTGTCTAAGACTTGTAGACATTTTATAGCCAGTAACCTTTATAGAGGTCAATGGTATGACAATGTCATTGATGATGCTACAAGGTTTCAGAACTCATGGTTATGATGCTATTCCCCTTCATTTGCATTATCTGCAATGTGAGTGTCATAGCATGATTAAAAGCAAGCAAGTGCTGTTTTGACTTGGAGCCAAACTTACCATGTTTTCCTTGTTTTATAAAAATTGTTTTGCAAAGTAACAAACAAATGATGCTGAAAAACTTTTTTAAGCTTTTAAATATGAAACAAAATTATTTTTCCTTGTAAATAAAATTCTAAAAAATAAAATCCCACAATTTAAAGACAAATTTTAAAGGGAAATAACTCAACTCTCAAAAAACGTGATCTGCAAAAAAAAATCTTTTTTTCATTGCTTTAAACCGGAGAGTTTTTAAGAACATTTTGATGAAAGAAAGATTTGAAGTCTCAAAAAAATATTGATTATGCTTATGACTAAAGTAATCCTTTAATTAGTATGACAGGCGTAAGTAAAGTATTATTTTGAACAAATAGAATAAACTGACAAAGGGTATGAACATCATACTTCAATTTTTCAAAAGAAAAAAAACGGTTCCAGTTAATTTACGGCAGGGCGTCAAGGCACAGAGATTGAAAAAGGGTAGGGCACCAAAAATGAAAATAAAAAATGGCAGGGCGTCAATAAAAAACATCAGGGCACCACTGCACGCCAAAATCTGCTGCAGGAAACACTATGAATTTGGCAACATTGCAGAATTCGGCAGCTTGAAATTCAAAAGTTTTTCTATATAATATTTTTAATTTAACATTGGGGTCTATGGGCAACTTTTTAATTTGTGGATAGATTTTTTTCTCACCAAAGAAAAAGTGGAGGGGAATTATTCAAAAAGAGGGAATTTGAACACCATACCATGCCGTTTTTTTGTTTTTTGTAAAAATTTTACAAAAACCCTCAAGGTTGCCAAATTTGGCAACCTTATATATATATACTTAATTAACATAGAGGGTAATGGGGAGATTTTGTATTTCTTGGTAGATTTTATTCAACCAAAGTAAAAGATGTTGGAAATCACATTTCAAAACATTTGAAATGCATAAAACCGTGCAGCTACTCTTAAATTTATGCAGATAAGTGAAAATCTTCAAGGTTGCCGAATTCAGCAACGTTGCTGAATTTGGAGTTTTCCCAGACCGATACTTATATTTAAGCAAAAATTGCAGAAAATGCGGAAAGAACAAAACTCAAATAGATTGAATAAATCTGAGTCCAGATGCACGGCAAATATGAGAGCACCAGAAATAAAAGTACACAAACATGCTAAATATAACACAAAAAACTTAAGGACATGAGTATGCTTTCCATCTTCAAAGGTACAAAATTGCCATATGAAGTCGTTTTTCCTTATGGCAATAACAAATTCAACTTGTTAAAAAATTTCACGGAAAACAACAGTAATGCCTAACATATCGTAAGACCGGATCGACTTATAAGACAGAGCCGGATAGGCAGGGACGGATTTGTCGTAAGGCCGCAACATCTTGAATAAAAACATTTGAATGCCTTTGCGGGCTTGATAATGATTTAATGGTAATCTTCCCCCATTTGTCTGATAATTTTTTATATTAAAATTGTCTCATGACAAGTGGAAGACTGTTTTTTTTTTATCATAACTTTTCCAATCAACATGATCAAGTACATTGTACAAGGAACTTACTAGTAGATGATAAATTCCCAAATTGAATTTCAGATTGTACTTTATTAAATTTGAATAGGAGATCACTCTGTGCAGATAAGTACAAGGAATGACATTTTTGTGAAATGCATGTACATACACTAAGGGAAAAATACCAGTCCTATATATAAGTTTGACTCCCAGAATTCATATACATAGTTGATCATCTTGCATCTTTCACATATTTTGGCACAAGAGACTCATGTTATCTCTTCATTGCTCATGTTTTTATTTTATTGTCTGGGAAAGGGGAGGTTGAATTAAATCTATGTAAATTTTATTTGCTGTGTTATTAATTATTAATATCAGCTGTTAAGCATGTTAAGTGTCATTGAAAAGACTTGATTTGAGTTGAACATTGTAAAAGTGCATTTTAAGAAAAAAAGCCCAGTCCTTTTTGAAACTGGATGAAACAATTTGAATTTAGTGATAAATATTTTACGAAAGGGTTAAGTTTGAAACTAAGTTTGGTACTCTAGATTTGTTTGCAGCAAATTAAAATAAATCAAGACTACAGTCATTTTTTAACTAATGTGAATTCTCATTTTAATTACGTATGACATTGTCAAGTCCCCAAAATTGCTCTTTTGATTAATTGTAGCGTCAAGATACTTCATTTTAAACATTGTACACATATTAGAATTGAAAACTTGTTTTATATTAAAGGTAACTTGAATTGGCAGGGACCAAATCTGACCAGTTCTTCACAACATACTGTAAAGCTAATTGGCTTAATATTGGAACATCTGCTTGCAGCAACATGAAGTAGGTCACATTTTTGGAATTGCATAATATATTCCAGGTTACAGATGTAGGCTAGGCCTGCTTTTGATTGGAGGACATTCCCTGAATTTTAACAATTATCACTCAGGGGACTGATCTGTTTAAGGCATTTTTTTATTGTTTTCTGTAAAAAGATTTATTGATTTATACAAGTCAGATTGTAAAATGAGCTTAAACTTTTGATCAACCTTTTCAATACTCTCCAGATTTTTGTCTCGCCTGTGACGAAAAAGTCTCGGAAGTGCGACTAAGGGATAGCGTTTCCGGCGGCGGCGGCGTCAACAATTGCAAACTAATGTGAATTAATAAGCTTATGTTAGTTGTAGGTCCATAGTATTTGATCTGCAGTTGCACTATTATGGGTACAACTCAAATCATGGTCCTGGCCCCTTAGTCACGGAGGATCAATCACATTAAGTTTTTAGCAAGCAGTTTGTACAGCCTATACCCGTAGTCCTAGGCACTTGATATTTGACATGCAGTTGCGTCATGGGGAGTACATACCGATTCCATGCCCAGATGGTGGTCCTGGCCCCTTAGTCACGCATCAATGATCACATTAAGTTTTTAGCAAGCAGTTTGTACAGCCTATACCAGTAGTCCTGGGCACTTTTTATTTGACATGTAGTTGCGTCTTGGGGAGTACATACCGATCCCACACCCAGATGGTAGCCCTGGCCCCTTAGTCACGCATGAACAATCACATTACCGTAATTTTTTAGCAAGCAGTTTGTACAGCCTATACCAGTAGTCGTAGGCACTTGATATTTGATATGCAGTTGCGTCTTGGGGAGTACATATGGATTCCATGCCCAGATGGTGGCCATGGTTCCTTAGTCATGCATGAGTGATCACATCATTTTTTCCAAGGAAATTGTAAACACAGTTAAAGATTATATTTTATTTTTATTCCTCCTGCAGTAGATCAATGTGCAAATTAAGGCGATGCAAGGGGCAGGCGAGACATATCCTGTGTCCACAGTTTATTTAACTATTTACTGAAATTTTTTATGCACACTTTAGTTTATTTGCCTTACATGTATATAATATTTGATAGATGAAGTCTTGGTGCATGGCCAGTTAGTGTAGGAGCGTAGTCTTGAAAACCCCTATGTGAATTATAATCTTTCTTCAGAGCAAAATGACTTTCAATTGATGCATGAAATTATGATTTTAAGATACATGTAAATCTGAAATAAAATACACTTAACAGATCTAAGATTGTTTAAGCTGTGGAAAATTTGTGAGAAATCACATATATATCTCATTTCTCACTAATATGACTTTATGAGGTCAAAATTATTTTTCTTTGAGAGCTTTTCATTACAATTTGACATGTGGATTAGTCAGATAAGCTTATTTCACCAATGGGAATAACCCAAAATATCTTCTTATACTGATCATGACTTACTCAAGTTTGGTAAGATTGTACTTGAAAAGGTTCTTCCCCTGAGAGTATATTCTGAAAACTGCTATGGTATATAAGTTGTCATGGAAATAAGTTGTCATGGAAATTGACAACATCATTACATAGAAACAAGTGGTGGAATGGAACATTTCAAAAGTGATATTTGATGTTAAATATAAATTTTCATATTGCTTATATTGCATTTATCCAAAAAAATATACCAGTTCATGTTTCTATATATTATATATATTTATGATAATGTTTTGAAAAGGCAAAAGAATTCACACATTTAACCTGAATGAGTCTACTAAATTCTGTATTTTGACTACTGAATGAATATGTTCGTCCTTATTCATGTTATTATAGAAATTGTCTTATGTTCTTACTTCAATCTGGTGTTTCTTGTAGTTCAAACCTTAAAATCAAGTGCGCATATATTTTTGCATTATGTTTTTTTGCTGGTCTCAAGTTAGGAATCTTTGATTGTGCTTATATCTGTTGTAAATCCTTGTTTTTTTGAGGTCATAAATAAATGGGCTTCTTTAGGTACGATTTGTCTTCTCAGCATCGGTCAGTAATACAAATCATGAACTTTTTCACAAGCTTTGTATGGTTATTTAATGTTGTAGGATGCTTTGCAGATCTGTAAACATGCAAATTTTCATGCAGGGACATTTTTCCCTATATTTGCTGTCAAGAAAAATTTGCAAACATTTCATTCATGTGAATAGTTTCATTTTTAAGTGTAATACACATGTATGTAATAGCAATGACATCTTCGTTTATAAAGACTGAGCGCGAAAATTACCCCCTTGCAAATCATTTGTTCAACAAAATGGCAAAAAATACCCCCCCCCCTGAAAATTTTTATGCTTACAGTACTTCATGTTAGGCAGAATAAAAAAAATCTGTGTTTCCGGTTACCCGACCGACCCTAGATTTTAGGGGCTAAAATTACCTACTCTACAGTTTTTTGGCAACTTTTGGCACTGTTAAAGTCCAGAAGTAACTCCCTATATGTTGTAAAAAGTTTTGAAAAAAATATAAAAAATTGCCTACCGACCGACCCTAATTTTGAAGAGCATGTTACCGGAAACACAGGTTTTTTTTTTTTTCAGGCCTTACAAACTTCTTCAATTTACTGTAAACCATCTTATTTTCATGTATACTTTACTTCACGTTTTTTCACTCCTACTCAACTTTTGGTGACTACTTTTGGTAATTTTCTATTTCTGCCTATGTATTTGTATTAAGTTTAGAATATTTGGGATGATTTATTTTTGCAATATTTGCCCATGAAGATTAGTTGGTTTACAGTGTGACATTTTAAGCATTATACCGTAAATTGTTTGTAAATGGTAAGTGAGAGCAGAATATTACTAGTGAGCATTGGCTCAGAGATGCCTTGTTTTGTCATCCTCATTTTGATATCATGCATGAGTGATGTGAATACAAAATGTATGTATTGTTACTCAGGGAATGACTTGCAGAACAACTGAATTTATCATACATGTAGTATTGTTATTAGCATTCATAAAATTTTCATTTCTTTGCAGGTACTACTGTGATTACTGTGACACTTACTTAACACATGACTCAGTAAGTATTATACATATGAAGCAAACTCAGATATTTGTTCTAGACTAGAAGTTCTTACACACAAGTCAATGCCAAAGTAAAGAGATATCTTCCATGCATCTGAACTCTCTGTCTGTTGCTAACCTCAGGACTGAAAGTTGAACTAGAGTTTTCATTTGTGACATCAAATCAATCGTGGAGAATGAAAAGACTATCAATGCTAGATAGAACATTTACTGATATACATTGTGAGACGGCTTAATGTGACCCTGACTTTCACAGGGAACGCAGTTTAGGGGGTATATAGGAATTACCCTGTCTGTCCACACTTCTTGTACAGTGGATTCCTGTTAATTGCATACCTTATTTGTCAGGAAAAAATATGCAATTAACAGGAATATTCTATAAAGAGGAGTTTTCAATCTTGCTGTAAAAACATGTCAATTAACTTAAAAAGTGTCCAATGATGAGTTAATCATTAAAAAACACACACATTACAGTCTGTTTTTACAAAATCATTAATTGATTTGACATTTCTTAATTAGATATCTCATTTCAATTAGTTTTTTCAGAATAATATGCTAAAAAATATATACTTTTAATGTTAAATTTCACAAAACATGTCTTGATTTGAAAATGAAACTATTCAATTAACAGGAATTTCTTAACTATTCAATATGCAATTAAAAGGAATAAATAATATAGAAGCATATAGTAAATGGTTTTGTGCAGCAGAATTTTATGCAATTAAGAGAAATATGCTATTAAGAGGTATTCAATTAAATGGAGTTGACTGTATTACCTTTATGTATTTGTGAAGAGATTACCATTATGTTAAAGCATATTAAACTGATATACAATTTGTACCTTTGAAATAAGATAATAATTTTTTTTTTAAGGTGGTTAAAACAGCCACCTTTCACTTAAGGCAGGCGGTTGTTCTTATATTAGGTCTGAGGTAATTTCAACTGATATAAATTCCAAAGTCTTGTAATTGTGGAAAACAACCACTTTTTGTTTAAGCAAATAAAGAATATAAATAGTAGTACGACATGTCTTGATTTTTCATGAGGAAACTTGCATATTTTCCATGCGACTATCTCTATTCAGATTTAATTTCTGTTACACAAAGCAAAGTGACCGGCTTTCAAGAGATCATTTCAAAATAGCTGTAAATGAAATTGGTAAAATACAAATTCACTTTAAGATTGAAATAAATTATATTTTTTAGCCTTCAGTAAGAAAGACGCATTGTAATGGAAGAAAACACAAAGAAAATGTCAGATTATATTATCAGAAATGGCTAGAGGAACAAGTACAGAAATTAGTCGATGATACTAGTAAGTACTATGGGTTTCTTTCCTTGAGTACATAATCATTTATCTGTTTGTGGAATTTATGATTGCAGCTTATAATACTACTATAAAAAAGTAAGAATTGAGGGGGGGGATACCATTATCTTTTGACATGGATGTATTATATGCTTGTATTCTTTCAATGGTACATAAAAAGAAATCACACATTTAATGATTTAAATTTGAAATGATTGTATTCTGATTTGAATTATTAGTGTTTAGCTTTAGCTGACCATTTTGTACCTCTTTAATGTCTGTCCTTCACTCAGGGACATATTCAAAAAACAATTTTCTAACATTTATGTTGTTTCCAATAATTTTATTTCTCAGTATGTATAGTAAAAATGTTGCCGACTCAAAAGAATGGTACTGTATTTACAACTTTACTGAGCAGTTCAATTTCATGCCTGGTCACATGAATAGAAAGGCATTTTGTTATAAATTTGTATATCTGTCCATTCATCCCCTGTAAATTTCCCATCAATAACTTTAGAACAAAATAGCATACTGTTAAGTTGAGCAAGTTGTTTACAACAACATTCAGACTAATTACAATCTTAGGTTAAAGTGGTTCTGGAGTTCTATCCATTTTAACTTTTCTTTTAATTTTGGAGTTTCTCACCTATGATATCTGATTGAAACTATGTACAGTCTTCAAAATTGCTTAATAAGTTGTTTTCTTTTAAGGTGGGCCAAGTCTCATTTTGGGTTCATAGGCTAGATTATTTCTAGAGTTATGTCCTTGAAAATTTGGCAAGATCTGTGTCAGGGCATATGAAATAGACCATTGCTAAATTTTAAAATGATAGTGCAACATCAGCCTTAAGGCAATGGGGGCATTAAATTAAATTTTACCCTTGTCCGTATTCACGTCCGTCCGCATATGCGTCCAAAAATTTCGTCATTGGTTTCTTGGCTTATGCATGCAGTAATGATCTGATATTCGATATGAATAGAAAAAAGAAGGGAAAGCATTGTACTGTATCTCCCCTTTCAAGTTCATCACCTATCTACATCCTGTTTTGCGGATAACTGTCTGGTGTGGTGCATCTGTGAACCATGAACACATTTTCTTTTATTTATCTTTTAACTCTGACAAGTACAAAATGTCTATAATGAAGACAAAAGAATTTTAGATATTGAGAAGATTATTATTTTTGTTTACAGCTGCAGCATTCAAAGCAGGAAAGATTGCCTCCAATCCATTCCAGGCAGGAACACCAGGTCCAGGGGGAGTCATGATTCCTCCACCATCAAACATGCAAGGTAAGATTATTTTATGTTTGGTAACTTTGGTTATGATGTTATTTTATTTTTTGTCACCCCTGACTTGTAATAATTAGGCCTTACATTAAACTTTTAAGTTCTCTGCTTATGCATACCAACCCACTCACATCCCTCTAAAACGTTAGACTGATCATCCATCAAAATATTCTGTTTACAGCAATTTTCCTGATACTGGATGCACTCACAATAGAAAATTTGGTAGCTCTCCAGGTAGTTACAATAGGTTTCTCAATAGAAGTTTGACCCTCAAGGTAGAAAGGTCACATAGCCATTCATTGTATTTGTCCTGGATATGGGCCAGTTTACCTGGTGTCAATTTCAACAAGAAACAAGTCAAGTTCACCAAACTTGTTTTTTAATATTGAAATAGCCAATCAAGAATAAAGATGCATTTTTTCATACAATAAGGTAATAAATCACAAAGTTGTACTATTACTGTTAAAATTTAGTCTATATAAAGTTCATCCCTTCTCTTTGTTTGTTCCAATACATGATAAAAGTTCAAATGTACTTTATCTCTGTGGCTGAAATCAACATCAGGTAAATTGGCACACACCCAACTACATATATGAATGGGCATTTGATGACCTTTCTACCTTGAAGGCCAAACTGCTATTGAAAACCTATTTAATTACCTGGAGAGCTACCAAAAATCCTATTGAAACTGCATTCAGTAAAAGGAAAATTGCTGTAACAGTAAATTTCTGTAACTAAAAATCATTCTAAATTAACATGTTTACTATGTAATTGTTTTATTCATGTCAAATTATGCATTATCATTGTATGTTCACATTTCATTCCTGTATAGTTTTAGATGACAAATTCATTAAAGGTTTAAAGAAAATTCTTTACTTGAATGTAACGAAAAATGTAGCATGTTGGTGAGAAAAAATATGTCCTGTTTTACAATTTTTGAAGTGGAAATTAGATTGAAAATGAAAGTACAGGGAAACTAAGATCAAAAAATAAGGTAAAAAACATGTGTCTCCCTCAGAAACAAATACCAATTTAAAAATTATCTTTTCATTAAGTGCATTATTGATCAAACTTTTGCATTGGATGTTTAAGTGATTTTCAAAATATTGTTAATGTTCAAATTGTCAGATACAACATGTGATTTTTATAATTTCTGAAACTTATTACAGTCTATATATCATCACCTTGGTGATAATTCAATTGCTATTCCTTAATCAATTTTAAAAATTGCTACCATCTGTTTCTGAACAGATGAAGGCAATTTTCCAAATTGATTAAACAATTACTGAACCAATCTTATAGTTTTTACAACTCAGTTATTGCTATTGGTTCAACAGTTTGAAAAGTTGCCTCTGAATATCTTCTAAAACTTGTACTAAAGAAAACTCCCTTTGTAATGCATAATTTTTTTCTTATGATAGGGAAATTCTTAATTTTACTTTTGGAAATATTTCTCAATCTTTTTTTTTATAATCTTTGATATGAACACAAATTTAATCTTATAATGCCATTTCTAGCACTTTTTTTTTTATATTTTTGTATCTGTATTTTTATT
>MJUU01009759.1:25653-45149 GCA_002080025.1 Modiolus philippinarum
GCCATTTTGAAAATGGCGGTCAAGGAACAATTTTCAACATCAGTTTTGAAGTCTCGGTGAAATTCGGTGAAAAAAGGGCAATAACTCCTTAAATGGTTTATGGATTTTCTTCAAAATTTCAGGGTGGGTAGATCTGATATGCTGAACATTTTTGCAATTTACACTTGACCTCTATCTGTAACAGTTTTTGAAATAAAAAATAAAAAATGCAAAAATTTTGAAAATTTAACGGAAAAAGGGCTATAACTCCGACATGGGTTTTCAGATTTTCTTCAAAATTGCACAGTGGGTAGATCTCATCATGCTGATCATTTTTACCCCATGTCAGATTTTTGATATCTGTAATGGTTTTCGAGTTATTAGCCAAAAACTGCAATTTACCCCTATGTTCTATTTTTAGCAATGGCGGCCATGTTGTTTGACCAGCCGACTAATCGAACACAATTTTGAGAAGCCATACCCTGGGGATGATTCAAGTCAAATTTGGTTACATTTGGCCCAGCGGTTTCAGAGGAGAAGATTTTTGAAATTGTTGACGGACAGACAGACGGACGACGGACGCATAGTGATGGCAAAAGCTCACCCTGGCATAGCCAGGTGAGCTAAAAACAAAAAGAAAAAAATCCAAAGTATTATAATGCAACATTTTGTTATCTTTTTTACAAAGGAACTTCCAGTTATTGGTTCTATATCAACAGTGATGTTGATATAGAAGCAACATCACTGTCGATCCTAGGAACAACAGTCCCACAAAAGATTATGCCCACTGCCCGGATAGTTGAGATCTTTCATATGTTAACTTTTTGTCGTTGGTTTGGAGTGTCTGCTACAGCAATTCTCCGTCATTTTATTAAAATGATTGAGATTATTATCATAATTGCGTTGTAAACACGACACAACAACCTGTTATATAAACAGTAGCAAAATTTTCATAATGAACCAACATGCAACATTCGATTAATTTTTTAACTTGTGAATGAAAATTAAACAAACTTGAGAGTCCTTGAGAATTATGTTCATACTGACGATAAAAAAATAGCTCGATGTACATATTCTCCCCTTAATATGAGTCCCGTTTTATCTCAGACAACAAGTTAGTCTGGCTGTCTGAAATGTGGTATTTATTGTTAACAGGAAAGCAGGTTGTAGAAATAGGGGACTCCATACCGCTGATGTGAAGGAACTATAGTAAGAGTTGGTTAGTTTTGTGTACGCATTGTAGGGTTTCTTATGTTATGAAAACTGAATTGTCAAACACTCAATTTCAAGCGATGTACTTGGAGTAAATTGCATTCGATCGAGGCTCAGAAATCTGGTATACTGTGTTCACTTGAGATTAAGAAAATTTGTATGAATTATGTGGATACCTCTTGTATATATATTGCACTATATTGACTAGGCTTTATGTTACCTTGTTGCGACAGCTAATTTTGAAAACATTCCTTTCATTTTATTACCTCTAGCAATTTTTGGTTACAAAATTCACAATTGTCCCGTTAGTAATTGATTGAATTATCTATCGTATAAATTCACATCGTATAAAATCTGGGGCATCAGTAGTGGACGCTCGTGTAAATTACGGGACAACACGGAACTCCGAATTAGCGGGTTTCTACGTAATATTAATAACACAAATCAAGACTATAAAGATAAAGAAGTAACATTTCAGTAAAAATTGCAAAATATGATAGAGAATAACGACACACAGGGGTATTTCCGCTGGTAAAATCGTATAAAATCATTTTGGGAAAATCGTAAAAAATCATGTCCTCGCAGCACAATGTTACCTACTGTGAAAATGGTTTAAAATTAAAAAACTAAAGCGCAAATCCTCATGAATTTGTTGCCGAAATGAAATAAAGTACGTGCGACGGCTGCAGAAATATACTTTTTCCTCATTTGTGATCCCAACTTTTATTGTTCAATCAATGAAATAGTCCGACGATGAAATATCGTAAGTACGTTAATTCTATAATACAAAAGTAAATAAGCTTTACTAGCCTGGCCCGCTATTTTGTATCGATGTCATTAAACCATCACCAAACAAATGAGACAAGCTATAATAATGTCCGGCAACTACAGAAATTGTGAATTAAAGAAGCCATTATTAACTGACTGAAGCTAGAATTAAAAAAAACTTAAAAATTTTGTTATCCCCTTAAGAAATTCTATTGATCGTTTTTGCTTCTGTCATTTATCGTAAATTTTCAGGAAAGTATTCTCAAGAATTATTCAATGCAGCTTTGAACTAGAATTTTTATAACTACATGTATGCACAAAGTAAATGTATGGTCCATAGAAAAGGTAAATTATGGATTTGTAAAGTTTGTTTGTAGTGTTTAAAAACTATGGGAAAACATGAAAATTTGGTGCACTTGAGTATCGTCACATTAGCGGCCATTTAACATTTCTATATTTCATGGTTTTGACTTCGGCAACTTCGGTATTTAGTTATTTGTTACCACAGGGCCGATGCAACTGCTGGTGGACTGTTAGTCCCCGAGGGTATTCACCAGCCCGGTAGTAAGTCCTTTGGTGCTGACCCGAAAGCCGGTTCTACATGGAACCTTGCAATATCTACATTTTTGTAAATTTTGTTGAAAACTTAGGAGTATCTACCTCATGCAAAGCCCTTTCCTTAGCTGATTTTGGCTTTACATTTAAATCATATTGGTTATTTGTTCTCTTTCAGTTTTTAAGTGAATGGTCTTCCAATCGTTTAGATTTTATCTGCCATGAAGAGACATAAGTTGTGGAAATGCGCATATGAGGAAATTAAATTCACAGTTACCAGTAACTTCAGTATTTAGTTATTTGACAGAATAAAACCAATTGAAAGCTAAGTACTAGTCTATATACCGGGAGTACTCTCACAGGGGAGGAGTTTGCGTTGCTGCTTTCAAGATATACAGTTAGGTTTGGAAAAGCCTAAAGCTCCGGCTATACAGATCTCTATAAATCGAATTAAAATACATTCTTCAATTAATAAAAGGAAAAACAGGTATAGGATACCTCAGCTTATATTCTCAATCCATATTTGGTTTGCAAAACATGTATATAAAAAAAATCATAAGACAAACGTTTTCTTTGATCGCATGTCACAAAGTTTCGTTACCGTGGAAACAAACGAGTATTTTCATGAAAAATGTAAGTCGTGGAAATTGAAAATATTTATTTGATTTGAGTTGTTAATGTCTGTTAAAAACAACAGGAAACCGTTTGATATCTTGCGTATATGAAACGCAAATTAAGCACCGTTTCACAAAACACACCTAATATTGAATAAGAAAAATAATTTGCACCATTTTTTACATATTAAATCTTCAAACAACAAATAGTATTAAATTATTAATCAGTTTATACGCACAATTGGGGTAATAACAAAATTACCGAACAGAATAGACCCTTCACGATAACTGCATTCCTACGACTTTGAGTGGAAAATAAAAGCAGATCTTGCAAAAATGACGTCGTAGGACAATTAATTAAGACGTTACATATATTATGACTTTGGATATTACCAATTCAAAAGGCATATGAGCGCATGTGCAAAACTCAGGACTGCATTTATCGTGTAAGGGTCTTTTGTCAATACCGAAGACCCCAAGTCCAAAAGGCAAAGAGACAAAGCAGACGGAAATTTTATCATATTCCACAATTTTATAGACCGAAATGATTATTGTTTCAAAGACCCGGTCTGACCTCTTTCATGTCGCAAAAATTTAAGATTTTGGGCAAAGAAAAAAAATTGTAGCTCTGTTCTGTAAAAAAGAAGAAAAAGATCTTTTCAACCATTTTTGAAATCATTAATCACTCTTGAAATCTCAATTTGGTTTCAATAATACAGGTTTAATCTCAAAATTGTTTCAATTAAAGACATAATGTTTTTGATCAACTCTTCCAATTGTGTTGATTTTATCTGCATTGAATACATCGGCAAACGAATAATTCATATGTATCTGAAGAGACATAAGTTGTCGAAATGTGCATATGCAGAAAAAAATTTACAATAACTTCGATATTTTATCATTGATCACCATTCGGGTGATGCCTCTGCTGGTGGACTGTTAGTCCCCGAGGGTATTCACCGACGTAGTAGCCAGTACTTCGGTGCTGGAACGCTCTTATTTGGAAGATGCAATTAATCTAAATATCTAAATTTAAAAAAAATTTGTTTAAACCAATGAGTATCTCCCTCTTGCATACCTCTTTCTCCAGCTGATTTAAGCTTTTCTTTTTAGATCTTCGTGAATATTTGTTCCTTATCAGTTTTACACCAATTTCGGTATATGGACTTCCAAGTGTTTTGATTTTATCTGCACTGAAGAGACATAAGTTGTCGAAATGCGCATATGCAGAAACAAAATTTACAGTAATTTCGGTATTTTGTTATTTCAAAAAATGAAGAATTTTAAAAGTGGTTGAAAAGACATTCAGCCGAATCACTTTTAAAAACCCAAAGGCGATGGAAACCAGAGGTTTAAAAAGTGGTTGGAAATTGTCACGTTTCCATTATAAGCTCTTACATCTTTCACAGATTTCAACCAACTTCACAGGATTGTTTACCTTCAGCATGCTTAGTTGTGCATATCGACTAGCTATATGTGGCAACATAAAACTTAATTGTGTTTATCTGTCAAAGAACAGTACATACTGGGGGAGACATTCGTTTTTGTATCAAAAACACACTATAGTTATGAATGACAAATCAATAGATGTACATCTGCCAATATCAACCAAAGCAAAACACATGAAAGAAAAATCTATGATCAAAAATTCTTTAACACGGCAATTCATATGAAAATTAAATGACAATATACGAGCAGAGAATATCATTACGAAGTTCATAAGAATAATAAATTAACAGCAAAGAATAATATATAATCCAATGAAACCTGAAATTTGCAAACCATGGCAAATTTGGATAAATTAATCGAGGTGTACATTGAAAATAACTAAATACCTAAATCAATATTAACGTATTTTCTGCAGTCGACAATTTTGACTACATTTAGAAGATCAAAATGCAAAATGTGTTTAAAGGCTAATAGAAAACAAATAACAAGCAGCGTCAGAAACAACAAGCAAAGTAGCCGGAGGTCAGAGTTTTTCTCGAGGCAGATATTCCTTAGTTTTAAACAAAATCCTTTTATAGGCTTAGTAACCAAATCAAATCATGGAAGCAACACCGAATTAATGGACTTCTGGCTTGAAAATGTCGATTATTGAACATAAACTGCACATGTTTGCGGGTTTCGCTGAGTTTTGTAACCAAAAGTAAGAAAGACTTTTTATTAACCAGGACTCTCTTTTGAAAAGACTCCATCAGGTGTTTTCTTTGCAAAACCGTTTCGTCCAAATGTGAAAGCATCTATACATCTTTACATCCGGATCAGTACGCCTTTTAAAGATCAATCATTGGTGACATGAGCCAGTATTCTTATAACCGTATTTCGCATTCATATAATGATGAGAACATGTTTTCCTTCAACACGTTTTCTTTTTTTTCTTTTTTGAGTTACCATAGAAATAAAGAGTGACTCATATGATGTTTTTAACGGATATTTAATTCAGGTAATTATAAACATCTTCAACTTGCTAATATATTTTCTCTGCTTTTGATTGTTTGTTTCCCATCAGTTTTTATACATCTTCCCAATATTGATTACAGATATTTTGATTTGATCCCTTTGAAGAGACATAATTTGTCAAAATTGCATATGCAGAAAGGAAATTTACAGTAACTTCGGTAATTTGTTTTGTTGTTTTATATTTACAATAGGAAATGGCTGAATACCAGAAGATAGTGTAGATGTAGGTGTATATGGTGATAAAATATTTATTGGAACAATTTAGATTGGAAAATTAGAGATTGTACAAAAAATTGTAGTTTAGAATAACCAGTGAATTTTTTCTATTTTACATTAATAATTTTTTCTGTTTATTGATATTTTTGCTTCACTTATATCATGATCAAACATTGTTTGGATCCTTAGTCATGTGGAGATATATGGAAACGTAATTGTTGACCAGGAAGCCACTAGATGACGAGATGTCGGATTGTCAAGTCCCATACACTGTCATGTAGCCTTAAAAAGTACACTTTGAAGTTATATGGCAGGCCAAATGGAGTCTGCAAATAAATTAAAAAACGCATCGAATACAGTCAGACCTCGTTAAACACATTAGCTCCTATTGTAAAATCGTACGGAACAGTTAGTGTAGTCCCCATGTCGTATTTGACAACACAGATTTTTATCCTAAACAATGAAGACCAACCTGAGTGTATTTCATCCAATTACCCTTATACAATGTTAGTCTTTTTATCAGGTTACGGATGACAGCGGTTGAAAGAATACTTTACCGGTTAATTTTATTTATTTACGATCTCGCAGCAAAGAGTAATAAAACATGGATGCAGCGTTCTTCGATATCTAGCAATAATTTTGGCGCAAACCGGGGTTAGGGGCCGTCGTTGACTAACTTTGAGGTATAAGTGTGAATATACTCGATGTTTCGTTATTGTTTATTTCTGCCAACAAAAAAATCAAAATTCAAATACATAAAAACAAGAATATATCTCTATCTTTTACATTATATAAATACAATTACAGTGTTATCACCACTACAAACGCGTCTTTATGACAATGACTTAGCAACAAGGAGTAACCAACAAATGGTTGAAAAATTAAAAATAGTCAGGAACGCCTTTTTTCAATGACATAAAATTAATAATGTAATGATTTAGAGAAAATGCTCAAGAAGAATTCTATAAAAATACAAGACAGAACAAGCGATTGAACGACGCTTTTATCGTTGTTCTTCATCTTGAAGTCCCAATGAGGCCTTCAACAATGACGTTTATTTATACCTCACAGAAAGTTCAAAACGAATATTGGAACTGGTTTGAGCGGAATTCTTTTCCAACTGTCGAACAACACAACGCCTGTGTATCTTTTTCGTTTTTGGTCATGGATGCAGTATCAATAACATAAAAATAATTGGCAAAGTGTTCCTACAACTGATGTTATCCGTTGCCCTTAAAAGACAATCAAAACCAATAAACAGCCATAGGGCACTCATCCAGTCAATACGAGACTTTTGAGAGGTGTGCACTCCGGAAACAAATATACTATTTTACGAAAAAAGTCAATACATCAATACAGTGAGAGGGAATCACTAATTAATTAACAATGTCGAGCTGAGGGAGATTTTTATTTAATCTATTTGTAGCGCTTCATGTTCATGGTTTTTCGTCAATTAAAATTTAGTTAAATAATTGTCATGTAGGACAAATTATAAATACATTTCAATTGCATAAATAATTTGTTTTAGGTGGTATAAATTTACATTCCATAAGTCTGGTATCCAGTTGAGGAGAGGGTTTCCGCCTTCAATTTCACGAGAGTTCCTATCTCGAAAGTCCCGTATTGCAAGAAAACGTTGCATGACAAAAACATAGATGTGGGTACTATAAACAGGTCGTCTTAAAATTAGAAAATACTAAAATTAGAATGCCAAAGATTGAAAGCATGACAGTGTCACCATTCTTCCAAGAACAAGTACACCATAGCTGAAATATAAAGAGAGCATACATAAAGAAAACAAATTTGAAAGTAAGTTACATCTTTGTATACAATACTTAAGTTTTGAATTAAATAACAAAAGCATATGTGTATTCATATCCCAAAATACCGAGGTTGATGTGCATTTAGTTCTTGCATATATGAGCATTTCGACAAGTAATGATTCTTCAGTGCAGATCAAATCAAAACATTTGAAAATCCATAAACCAAAATATGTGTAAAAGCTAATAGAGAACAAATTACCAAAAGGATCTAAATAGGAAAGCCAAAATCAGCTAAGGACAGAGATACTCCTTAGGTTTAAACAAAATTTTCTTAAAATACGAAATACCCAAGTTGCATTAAAAACAGTAAATTTCGTTATGCTGTACACGTGTTTCAAGGAGTAACCTTTAGATTTGAATTTAGATACTATAAAGGTACTATTATTCGTAGGGATCCAATATTCGCGCATTTCGTGGTTTGCTAAACCACGAAATTAAGTTCCCAACGAAATACATTTTTCTATAGACTTTTAAAACATAGAATTCGAAACTACGAATTTCAGGACCCATCAAATAGTGATGGTAATGAAATAACTAAATACCGAAGTTACTGTAAATATATTTTCTGCATATGCGCATTTCGACAACTTATGTCTCTTCAGCAGCAGATAACATCTAAACGTTTGGAAGACAATAATCACAAAGAAAGCCACGAAAAATTGTTGTCCACGAACAAAAGTACTTCCACAGTATTGCAACTTCTTTGAACATATGAACATCTGTTATATCAAATGATAAAGCATTGTTGAAACATTATAAACAGAATAATAAAACCTGCGTTTTATCAGTTAAGTGTCTAAATATGGCAGATACAGTATGTGTAAACCCCATATTAGGTTTTATTTATCTTTCCAACATATTTAACAATTTATCGATTTGTGTATATTTACTGTTACACATCGAGGTATATTTGGAGAACAAAATGCTAAATGAAATAAAACAAGGGAGAATCTCGGAAATAAATAGCAAGCCGCGCGTTTAAAAATTTGAAAATTTTTCTATCTCTAGTGTTGAAATGTCATTTCTCACTCGATGCAGTTGTGGATTCTATATATATCCAGTTAATCCACAACATTAATCACCTGAATAGATTTGTAAAGGCCATGTCTAAAGAGCTGCGGGCGCGTCCTCGGTTCTCAGTTGGGAAAAGCCCTGTCGATGCAGACTAGTTATGTCGTTCTAAAGAAATCATGATTGCGGACTATGCTGATGAGGAATTAATTTCCGAAATGGCCATACAGCTCATTAAAATATTGCAGTTGCAGTGAACACATGTGTTATGGTCTCATGCTCATTTACTCCATATCCTTTCGTAAAATATTTAATACAGGAGTTTGTCTTTTAATGCAGCGTGGAGTTGGTAAAACAATTTCCCCGTGTTAGAGATGTATGGTCTTTATTTTTCTTAGATATGGTGATCCTGTACGTGACATTATATCTCTTGTGTACAGTTTGTCTATAACTTTTATATAAAATGTATGTAAATTCCAAATTCTAAGGTTAACTCACTCCAACTTTTTTTGTCCTTAGCTCTATTTCATCGATTTTTCGGATTTCGTTTGGTTTCATGCATTTTATATATTATTTTTTTAATTGTGGATTTCCTATGTTTGGTTTCTAGCGCTGCTAGTGAGGAATTAATTTCCGAAATGGCCATACAGCTCATTAAAATTATTGCAGTTGGGGTTAACACAATATGTTTTGGTCTCAAGTTCATTTACTCAATATCTTTTCATAAAATATTGTAGACAAAACTGTATGGAGAAACGCCATGCGCTGTGTAGTTTGTAAACCCCTTCTATATTTCTCGATTTATGAACATATTTGGGTCAGACCAATAGTAGTCAAAACTGTATGGAGAAACACCGTAATCTGTGCATCATAAAAACCCCTTCTAAGTTTTCAGTTCAAAACCAAACACACTTGTGTCTTTTAAAAGCTGCATTTCCTGACCTCAACCGTCTCTTCTCCAATTCTAATCACAACTCGTTGCTTTGTTTTTTTTTTTTTTTTCATCCAACTTTTCTAACAGAAAATATTGTTCAACTTGACTTCTTGTTTTCTTTTTTTTTGTTATGTATGTATAATATCATTAACAGTTCACGCCACGATATAGCTGAAATATTGCTGAAGTTGGCGTTAAAGAACAATCAATCAATCAATCTTGTTTTCTTCCAGGATATATTATTCTAGTTGTGATGTAGCTGAAATAGTGTTCACTGGACGAAAAACCCTTAATCTCGTTGTCACCTGTTAATATACATTAGGTGAACACTTTTTATATTATTACCGCATATTTCTGATCATGATCTTTCTTTTCCTGCTGTTTATACCGGTCCTGCAGTAGATGCGAATTCCTGTAAGTAATGTGCCTATATACTACCTTCCTTTCTTTTTCATATCTTATGACTGACTCGAAACCAACCTTGTAAAATGTTTTTGTTGTTGCCATTAAGGTAGTAGACCTGGGGTAAGAGGAGATAACTCCTTTTTATATAGAAATTACTTGTTGTGTTTGGAATGATTAAAACACAAGATTTATAATATATCTTCATAAATAGAAATAAAATATTTATCTTATCATGAAAATACACTCTATTAATTTCAACTTGACGTTCAAAATACACTCTATTAATTTCAACTTGACGTTAAGTTTCAATGAAAATTATGTCTCCTAACATTATAGGATTTTCGTTTAGAAGAAATTGAACAAAGCTCCTAAGTACAATCTATATACCGGGAGTTCTTTCACAGGGGAGGGAGTTTGCGTTGCTGGCGTCAAGGTATACAGTGAGTTTGGAAATGCCTAAATCTCTTGTTATAGAGATATCTATAAATCGGAATAAAATACATTCTTCAATTTATCAATGGAAAATCAGGTATAGGATACCTCAGCTTATATTCTCCTTTCCATATTTGGTTTGCGAAACATGTATATTAAAAACAATCATAAGACAAACGTTTTCCTTGATCGCATGTCACAAAGTTTCGTTACCCTGGAAACAAACGAGTATTTTCAAGAAAAATCCAGTCGTGTAAATTGAAAATATTTATTTGATTTGAAGTTGTTAATGACTGTTAAAAACAACAGGAAACCGTTTGATATCTTGCGTATATGAAACGCAAATTAAGCACCGTTTTACAAAACACACCTAATATGGAATCAGAAAAAAAACCGTATAACAGAAGTTGAGCAGAAAAATAACTTCCACCATTTATTACATATTAAATCTTCAAACAACGAATAGTATTAACAGTATTAAGTTATTGATCAGTTTATACGCACAATTTGGGTAATAACAAAGTTACCGAACAGAATAGACCCTTTCACGATAACTGCATTCCTACGACTTTCAGTGGAAAATAAAAGCAGATCTTGCAAAAATGACATCGTAGGACAATTAAACAAGACGTCACATATATTATGACTTTGGATATTACCAACTCAAAAGGCATATGAGCGCATGTGCAAAACTCAGGACTGCATTTATCGTGAAAGGGTCTTTTGTCAAGACCCTAAGTCCAAAAGGCAAAGAGACAAAGCAGATGGAAATTTTATCATATACCACAATTTTATAGACCGAAATGATTATTGTTTCAAAGACCCGGTCTGACCTGTTTCATGACGCAAAAATGTTAGATTTTGGGCAAAGAAAAATAAATGTAGCTCAGTTCTGTAAAAAAGAAGAAACCAAAAGTCTTTTCAACCATTTTTAAATCATTTATCACTCTTGAAATCTCTGAAAATTTATTTTCGACACAGTTTGGTTTCAATAATACAGGTCCAATCTCAAAATTGTTTCAATTAAAGACCATAATGTTTTTGATCAACTCTTCCAATTGTTTTGATTTTATCTGCACTTAATACATCGGCAAACGAATAATTCATATGTATCTGAAGAGACATAAGTTGTCGAAATGTGCATATGCAGAAACAAAATATACAATGACTTCGATATTTTGTTTTTGATACCACTCTGCTGGTGGACTGTTAGACCCCGAGGGTATTCACCGACGTAGTAGCCAGTACTTCGGTGCTGTCCCGAAAACCGATTTTATTTGGAAAATGCAATATCTAAATTTTAGAAAATTTTGGTTAAAACTAAGGAGTATCTCCCTTTTGCATCCTCTGTCTCCAGCTGATTTAAGCTTTTCTTTTTAGATCTTCGTGAATATTTGTTCCTTATCAGTTTTGCACCAATTTCGGTCTATAGACTTCCAAATGTTTTGATTTTATCTGCACTGAAGATACACAAGTTATTGAAATGCGCATATGCAGAAACAAAATTCACAGTAACTTCGGTATTTTGTTATATAAAAAAATGAAGAATTTTAAAAGTGGTTGAAAAGACATTCAGCCAAATCACTTTTAAAAACCAAAACGCGATGGAAACCAGAGGTTTAAAAAAGTGGTTGGAAATTGTCACGTTTCAATTATAAGCTCCCACATCTTTCACAGGATTTCAACCAACTTCACAGGATTGTTTACCATCAGCATGCTTAGTTGTGCATATCGACTAGCTGGATTGATCGGCCACCCGGTGGCAACAAAACTTAATTGTGTTTATTTCTCAAAGAACAGTACATACTGGGGGATTCGTTTTTGTATCAAAAACACACTTATAGTTATCTTGTAAGACACCGAATGACAAATCGGTAGATATAATCTAAGGAAAAGAGTCATATAAGGAGCTCTATACATCTGCCAATATATACCAAAGCAAAATACATGAAGGGAAAATCTATGATCAAAAATTCAACTAACACTACAATTGATATTAAATTAAATGACAATTTAAGCGCAGAGAATATGATTACGAAGTTCATAATTATAATAATAAATTTCCAAAACGAAAAAAGCAGCAAAGAATGGTATATAATAAAGACGCAAACATTGACAAATTTGGATACATTAATCTAGGAGTACATTGTAAATAACTAAATACCGAAATCAATATTAATGTATCTTCTGCAGACGACAATTTTGACTACCTGTGTAAAACATTAAGAAAATAAAAATGCAAAAGGTGTTCAAAGGCTAATAGAAAACAAATAACAAACAGCGTCAGAATCTACAAGCAAAGTAGCCGAAGTTTTTCTCGGGGAGATATTACTTTTAAAAAACATTGGCTGTTTTCAAATGAAATCATTGGGGTAACACCAAATAATGGACTAATAGGATGTAAGTGTAGATTATTGAACATAAACTGCAAATGTTTGCGAGTTCCGCTAAATTTTGTTTTCTCAGTTTCAATGACTTCAAAGCTAATAAAATCAAACATGCAGGAGGACAACGTAAACAAAAAAACTTCACAATGCATATGTATCTAAAGACTCACTGCATGTCCGTTCATCGTATAGGTATTCGGTATACTAAATAAAGATAGAAGGTAATGACACGGGCAATTTATATGTCACTGTGACGGGTGCCGCTAAATGGAGCAGGACATGCTTACCCTTACGGATCACCTGATGTCACTCCCAGTTTGCATCGGAGTTCACACTATGAGTGCTTTAGTTTTTAATGTCATCTTTTGATTTCCGTGCCTTGTAGCTGTCTCGCGTCCTTGTTTTGTCTTTGTTTTCTTTATTACAGTTTTTGCCATGTCTTTGGATCTCGATTTTGTTATCACCACTTCCCTTTTTCCTTCGGTATTTTACTGCCGTTGTTTCAAAAATGTATGTGATTGGATGGCTGAATTACCTTTACACCACATCACCAAAAGTTGTTTTAAGAGAACACTTACGTTAATACATTTCGTTTGGTTCATTCTTTTTTCGGAGGGTTAGAATGGCTAATCACTTTTTGTTAAGCAAGAGGCTTCAATCAGATGTTTTCTTAAATTACTTTGGAAAAAAACCGTTTCCTCCAACGCTGAAAGCATCGATACATATCGGACATCTGGATCAGTAAGCAAGTAAAGTTGCAGTTTTTAAAGATAAATTATTGGTGATATGAGCCAGTATTCTTATAACCGCATTTCGCCTTCATATAGGTTTGATATTGATATTTTATATATTTGTTATAGTTGTTCAATATAAAGAATAGTTCTCGCCACAAAATGGCTGTAATATTGATGAATTTGGCGTAAAACATCAATCAATCAATTATTCATATAGTGATGAGAACATGTTTTCCTTCAACACATTTTCTTTTTTGAGTTACCATAGAAACTAGAATAACTGTGAGCAAAGCTCACAAAAACATACCCCCGCTCCCCCATTTGATTCCAGATGTAAAAAATTCAAGTAAAATCAAATTTTTAAATAGCTGGTGCACAATGGCAATATGTAATGAACATTCTGTGAAAGTTTCATTGAATTCCACCAAGTGGTCTAGGAGGAGTTGTCGCCACAAAGTATGTACCCTATGGCGGACGGACGAACGAACGGACGGAAGGATGGACGGACGGACGGACGGACAGACACCATGATCACTATATACCGCCCGCTAAAGCGGGGGGTATAATAAAGAGTGACGCATATGATGTTTAAACGGATATTTAATTCAGATAATTATCAACATTTTCAACTTGCTAATATATTTTCTCTGCTTTTGATTGTTTGTTTTCCATCAGCTTTTATACATCTTCCGAATATACATTACAAATATTTTGATTTCTTCTCCTTTGAAGAGACAAAACTTGTCAAAATGGCCATATGCAGGAAAGAAATTTACAGTAACTAAAGTTATTTGTTTTTGTTGTTTCATTTTTAAAATAGGAAATGAAACAACGGCAGTAGAATACCGAAGGAACAAAGGAGTGAAATTTACAAAAATCGGAGTCCAAAGGCATGGCCAAAACGAGAACACAGAAAATAATGACGCCAGACACAAAGCAACGACGCTAGACAGACGTAAAGCACAGAAACAGAAATCACAACATTCAAAACAAAGCACTCACAGTGTGATCTCCAGCGAAACTGAGAGTGACATCAGGTGCTCCGGAAGGATAAGCATGTCCTGCTTACCATTGACTGAATACCTGGATATTGTGTAGGTGTATATGGTCATAAAATATAACATGGAACAATTAACATTTGAAAATTAGATATTTTATATTAAAGAACAAACAAAGGGATATGGAGTAAATGTAAATGGGACAACATCCCTATAAATACATGGTAAGATCAAGCAAATGGAGCAACGCTTTCATTGTTGTTCTTCATCTTGAAGTCACCATGAGGCCGTCAACAAAGAGCAAACACTCTTACCTCAAAGTTAGTTCAAGACGACGACCCCTAGTACCGATTTGAGCGGAATTCACTTGCTAAATGTTGAACAACGCCACATCCATCCCCTCTTTTACATACTTTTTGTCATGGATGCGAGGTCGTCAACAATCATTACATATCGGGCAGAGTACTCTTACAAACTCTGTCATCCTTTTCCCGACAAAGGGACCAATAGACAATACAACACACTTCCATGCAACGCCTTAACTGCCTTAGGTGAGATTTTATATATGATGATGAGGGATTTATTTATTGTGATGAGCTATTTCTTTATGGGGATGAGCTATTTCTTTATGGGGTGACCAAATTTCTTTATGATGATGATCTATTTCTTTATTGGGATGAGCTATTTCTTTATGGGGATGAGCTATTCCTTTATAGGGATGAGCATTTTCTTTATGATTATGGGATATATCTTTATGGAAATCAACTATTTCTTTATGTAGATGAGCTATTTAATTATGGTGATGAGGTATTTCTTTATGGAGATGAGCTATTTCTTTATGGTGATGGGTTATTTCTTTAAGTGGATGGTCAAATTTCTTTATGGGGATAAGCTATTTTATTATGGTGATGAGCTATTTCTTTATGGGGATGGTCAAATTTCTTTATGGGGATAAGCTCTTTCCTTTTGCTGATGAGCTATTTTGTTATGGGTTCCTTTGAATTATTTTCTCTAAATGTACAATATTTCACAATATACAATATAGGCCTGCAATATTTTATTAGTGTAAAAAAATTACAGCTTGAAATTACATAATTCTAATTTCCTGAAGTCACATACTTCATGATTTGTTTCTTTGGATTTTTATAATTTTCATGTTAATACAGTGTTATTTTCTTTAATATTCGGGTCCTAAATATAGTGTTGTTATATAAATTAAGGATATTCTAAACGTAACACAACATGAATTTGGGCCATGTTTTCCAGATAGATTTGACACATCCCTACCCGAAAATATACCAAGTAACTCGGACACCCATCCCCGGGTACAAGACACCATTATTTCTGATAAAGTTTTCAGTGCTCGTTTGCTGACTTGGAATTGTGGACGACCATGTACAGCTACAGACTTTACAGGTTTCATGCCACATATTTAATGCACTCCATTCTAAGCTTCATTATGTCTGATGGCATTGAAACACCTAGGTATTCCAGTTCATACTTGGATAACATACCAACAATATCTGGTGTATTTTTTTCTTTTTCAAACATTTCTCTTACATGGATTAAGTCAACTTTAATGAGAACTTGTATCATTTCTGATTCTGCCATTTTGTTATCATTCCGATGATTCCATTTCAATTTCTAATGATCATCCCCATAAAGAAAAGGAACAACTCATAAGGAAAGAGCTTATCCTCATAAAGAAATTTGACCATCCCAATAAAGTAATAGTTCATCATCATAAAGAGAAAGCTCATACCCATAAAGAAATAGCTTATCTCCACAAAGAAATACCCCATACACATAAAGAATAAGAAATTCAATCATCCCATAAAAAAAAGCTAATCATCATAAAGAAATAGCTCACTCCCACAAAGAAATAGCTCATCCCTATAAAGAAATAGATCACCCCCAAAAAGAAAATGCTCATTCCTATAAAGCAATAGCTCATCCCCATAAATAAATTTGATCATCCTCATAAAGAAAAAGCTCACCACAATAAAGAAATTCATCATCCCCATAAAGAAATAGCTCAACCCATAAAGAAATAGCTCATCACCATTAAGAAATTTGATCATCCCAATATAGAAATAGCTCATCCCCATCAAGAAATAGCTTATCACCATTAAGAAATAGCTCATCCCCATAAAGAAATTTGATCATCCCCATAAAGGAATAGCTCACCCCATAAAGAAATAGCTCATCCCCATAAAGAAATAGCCCATAATCATATATAAAATCTCACATAAGGCAGTTAGGCGTTCCAAACACTTCGGTATTTAGTTATAAGCTACAATGTATCACATGGCTCTCATCGAAAAAACTTGGCAAGGAAAGTCAGGAGATGTGGGCAATATGTATACATATGATTTACGAGTAAGTATAATCAGTAAGTTAATTTCCTATTTTACATTGATATTTTTTTCTATTTATCGGTAATTTTGTCTTACTTATATCATGATCAAGATTGTTTGGATCCCTAGTCATGTCGGCATTGTTGACCAGGAATCCAAAGACGCACTAGATAACGAGATGGCAGATAGAAGGTTCAAAAGTACTCTTGGCAATGGTTTGAGCGGAATTTTTTGCTAACTGTCGAAAAATGCTACACCTATGTATCTTTCCTTTTGGTCATGGATGCTGCATCATCAATATAAAAATAACTGGCAAAGTGTTCCTACAACCGCTGTCATCCGTTGCCCTAGAAAGACAATCACAACATATAAACAGTCATAGGGCACCCAGCCAATCAATTGCAAGTAACGTTGCATGACAAAATCATAGACGTTGGCACTATAAACAGGTCGCCTGAAAATTAGAAATTACTAAAATTGAAATGCCAAAGATTGAAAGCATGAAAGTGTAACCATTCTTTCAAGAACAAGTACACCATAACTGAAATATAAAGAGATAATGCAATAAAGAAGGCAAATTTGAAAGTAAATTGCATCTTTTATTTTGAATTTAATAACAGGTACTTTGATGTATTAATATCACAAAATACCGAAGCTGCCTTGATTTTAGTTCCTGTATATGCGCATTTCGACAACTTATGATTCTTTAGTGCAGAAAACATTTGAAAAATCCATGAACCAAAATATGTGTAAAATCTGATAGAGAACAAATCACCATAAGGATCAAAAAAGGAAAGCCAAATCAGCTAAGGACAGAGATAATGTACTCCTTAGGTTTAAAAAAAATCTTAAATTTAGATATTACAACTTATATGAACATCTGTAATGTCAAATGATAAAGCATTGTTGCAATACCTCTTGACTTAATCATAGAAACCTGCGTTTTCATTGTTGAAACATCTTTTAACAGAATCATCAAACCTGCGTTTTATCAGTTAGGTGTCTAAATATGGCAGACACAGTATGTAGTGATAAGTATGCGTAAACCCATATTTGGTTTTATATATCTTTCCAACATATTTAACAATTTAACCGTATATGTATATTTGCTGTAACACATCGAGGTCTACTTGGAGAACAAAATAGAGCTAAATGAAATAAAACATTGGCGGTTGTTGAATAGTTTGATACAGGGAAAAAAGTGTTTTGTTGTCCGATGTCATTGAAAAAGGACAATATATCTTCTTCGTTTTAATTTTTCTGTACATTGGTTTAGTATATTGTATTATAATCGAGTTATTTTAAAATTTCACGTGCCATTATCTGGTGCCTGTCTTTTCTTAAAAAAATTGATTCGACCCAATACTTTTTTCATCCACAATAGTTCTAATGCAATATTCGCAGGTATGTTTCCAACTAGTATTCAAATTTATCAGTAAATAGTGATATATCTAGTAAATCCACATCATTTATCATCTGAATGGATTTTTTAAGGCATCGTCTACAGAGCTGCCGGCGCGTCCTCCGGTTGTCATTTTGAAAATACTCTGTCGATGTAGATTAGTTATTATAAAGAAAGCTTGATTGCGGACTATTTTACACAGAACTCTATGTAGAAACGCCATGCTCTATGTAGTATGCAATCTCCTTCTATATTTCTTGTTAAAATAAATAGAAAAAAATAAATAATAAAGCCGGTTGATAAAGTTTTATCAGTCCGGTTACGATGATTTAATTCTTACTGGAAGTATGCAATAAACACATTAAGACGCCTCGGGATATGTGAGTGTTGAGATGACAACCGGGCTGATATGTGAGTGTTGAGATGACAACCGGGCTGATATGTGAGTGTTGAGATGACAACCGGGCTGATATGGAAAAGGCCATGTTTTAATTTCTTTTTATCTGAAATGTACACTTTAGATCACTTTGCATATTTCATTTTCTAAGAGCAATGAACTTGTTTTATGTACTGAATCTTCCACATCGCGACATAAAATAACACAACCCTTTGTGTGGACTAAGTATTGAAATCTAGTTACCTAGTACCGAGTGTCATGTCTACACCTGCTTCATATGAAATCTCATCCGCGTGTTATATTATTATAAAATTGTTAATTGCTTAATTAGATATTTTATTATTACATCAGTCTTCATACATTTAATAAATAAATCGAAACAACACTACAATGTCTGTATGTCCATTTATAAATTTTTGTTTCACATTCAATGAAGATATCGTTAGTATTGGTCAAATGTTTTACTAAATCATAATAAAAAGTGAAAGAGTATATGCATTCTGTATTTCAAACAACTTTCAATATTTTACGAAGGGATATGGAGTAAATGAACATGAGACCATAACACATATGTTAACTCCAAATGCAATAATTTTAATGAGCTGTATGGCCATTTCGGAAATTTATTCCTCATCAGCAGCACTAGAACCCAAACAAAGGATATCCATAATTTCAAAAAATGTTAAAATGCATAAAAGCAATCGAAATCCGAATTATCAGTAATATCAAATATAGCTAAGGACAAAACTACGATGGTGGGAGTTACTCCTTCGGTTTTAGAATTTACATAAATTTAGATAATAGTAATT
>MJUU01009759.1:45422-59850 GCA_002080025.1 Modiolus philippinarum
AAACCAAACGAAATCCGAATAATCAGTAAAGTCAAATATAGCTAAGGACAACACTGAAATGGTGGGAGTTGATCCTTCGGTTTTAGAATTTACATAAATTTAGATAATAGTAATTGAACAAAATGTACACATGAGATATTATCTCGTGTACAAGTCTGGATTTATATCTAAATTCTTTTATCAGCAAAATAAAGAAGTCTGCTTCTGCTCATAATGCTAGAAGGTACCCATGAAAATGTGGGGTCTTAAAAAAATCATGATCATGGAAACTTACTACCACAGAAAAACATTTCTAGCATTTAATATAAAGATGTCCGTGTGTTATTACGAGAACCCAAAATAAAAAAAAATAGGCATAATGTTGACAGTTGGCAAGTTTTACTGAAGACTATCAGATGTTATAATAGAAGTTAGTTCCGATGTGCAAAACGTTTGAAACATAGATAAAAATTCGTGACTCCTATTGCGCATATAAAGTGATTAGACGGGTTCATAAATATTGCTATTTGGGTTTTTTTTTTTTTTTTTTTTGGTTTGAAACTGTACTTCATTCTTTGCGACGTTACAGTTCATAGGGCGGTTGCAAACATCAAACTTGATCATCTTGTCAACATCTGTCAGTCCTGTTTCCCGTAACAGAATTCACCCTGGAAACTTCAAATGTATTTATTAAAACTTTGGTGATCTTTATATTTTTCCCTTCAGAAATCTGAGAAACCCTGTCCGCCGGTTTTTTCTATCATCTTTCTTTGAGAAATTTTCATCATACATTCATATTCTTTGTCATTTTTTGATAGATATTGTTTTCCCTCAATTTTCTTGACAGTCTTAATTTTAAAAAAGACAATTTGCATTCATTTGATTTCTTGTTATATAAATACCACGTGGGGAACAAAAATAACAGATTTCTATGAAAAAAACTCACTTCAATAATTGTTTATTAGTATTAAAGATCCCTTTCTTCTATATCATTTGTAGTCAGTCCAAATTCACGTAAAAACATATTTCTATTCTTAATAATTATTATACCAAAAATTAAGTTCTCCTCGTTATTTCGATTAACATGCATGTTTAGTGCTTTGATGTTATTCAAATATTTTTGAATCAAAGGATTTTAATTAATAAAAACTTTTAAGACGACTACCCAAGGACTGTTTTGTTTGATTGAATAGTTAGGGTTTAACGCCCAGTGAGCAATACTTCAGCGGTAACAAGACGAAAAAAAGTTAATCAATTAAAAAAAAAATTATGTATACAAGTAAAAGAAAAATAAAAGTAGAAGAGACAACTGAGCAATGAGTTTTGATTGCCACTGGAAAAGGGGAGAAATGGGAAGGGACAGGAAATTTAGCCTTCCATACGAGACTTAGTGACTATGCCTGTTTTGATGAATATTCAATAAATTCAGAATATGTAAAGCGCAAATATCAAGTACTATTGTTTGTTTAACTAAACATATGACTAACTGCTGAATGTGTTAATTTTATTTGTCGCTTCTGTGCGTAGAATCTTTGACGCTGTTATTAACTCCATATATGGAAATGCCTTACATGATCAAGCATTTAAATATTTTCTCCTTTTGCGAAATGTTGCACAACAAGATGGGAAACTTAGAAGGAGGTTCCATGTCTATACATGCATCGATTATCTCCTTTTTACTTTGTTTTGGCGTAGCGCTAAACATTTTGTTTTTAATGTCTGTAAAGGGTGATAAGAAAAAACTCAACAACAATGAGAAGATTCAGGTGTACAAGACGTGCTTACTGATACTTGCCATGATGTGTTATATCCCCTTTGAATTATGGACAATACAGACAGTAGATTTAGATCCCATGATTTGCAGAATAAAAGGTATGTGATTTTTTTCTGAATGGGGATGACAGGTTTGTGTTTGTAAGTGTGTGTAAATGATCATTATTCCTGATCATTTTTTTATTATTATTTGATCATAATTTTTAAATTCATACGTTCCTGAATAGTTATTTTGACAAATACTATGGAAGAGATGTATGCTTTCCTGGAGGCTATGGTCCATCCCAACTTCTGTATCGGTTTCCAAACATTGTTTATTTTCTTAATGGAAGGTATTTTTCTTGTCTAAAATCTCATTACAAAAGCATTGTTTTATACAATCCAACACGTTTTAATGGAATGTGTAGAGGTTGCCGATATCAGGCATGATTTTTATTCTGCTGATTTTTACAAAATCGTTCAATTTTAATAACAATCAATTAGTAAGATTTAAATGGATTTATCTTTAAATTCTTATATTGTAACAGTTAAACTGGCATTTCTCCTATAACGTTTTTATATTTTACACTCTTGTTTTACTTGTATAAAGTTGTAATGGTTTTACGTTGATATTTTATTTATCTATTATAATTTTTCAATGTGATTGAAAGTTTTCGCCACAATATAGCTGAAATATTGCTGAAGCGTAAAACATCAATCAATCAAAAGTATTGGTTTACCTGAGTCATAAAGTCAACTACATTTTGTTATTTCTAAAAATGCATTTTATCAGAAATGCTAGTTATGCTGCATGTTAATAAAATCCCTTCATCGTTACTATGGACGATATTTGATCAAATTAAGCAATAACAGTACATAATTTGCATATCCAGGGGCGTCAAATATTGCATTTTTAAATCTGCAAGCTATTGACTAAGATAATAGATATATTTCTTCTGATATTTCTTAACGTTATCATATATTTAAAACCCTTCCCACGAGGAATTTCCATTATTTGCTCATTTACGAGGTTCAGCCAGTCAAATTATTTTTTACTTAACCTACAAGTAAAACTAGATGTCATTTTGCATCCGTTCTTAACAAATATTTCGGAATATTGATTTCTAATATTTTGATTTTTATCTCCACTGAAGAGACATAAATTGTCGAAATGCGCATATGCAAAATTCAAATTAACAGCAACTTCGGTAGTATGTTATTCTTTCAGGTAATAATATACTTCGGAGAGCCTGTGCACTTTAATCTTAGCTTTTATTTTTATAGAGTTTAGAGGTTTTGATGAAATAGGATGATTAAGCCTTAATTATAATGAAAAATACCTAAATAATATTTTAAAGGTACATCTTAGCCTTAAAATTAATACTAAATGTCCTTTGATATTCTGAGAAGAATTGCAGGATGAATCTAGAAATTAAGAGGTAGTTATTAATTAGATATCACTCCCTTGTGGTACGATCAGAGATTCAAGTTTCATTTTTACTTAGTACTGGGATGATCATTTCTTTTCCCTATAGACGACCTTTCAGTAGCAATTGTTCAGCCCACCATTTCTTTCGAAATGTCCGTTCAAAGTCAGGACATTTCGGATGACAATTTTAGGGGTTATTACACCTGTTCTGTAAGTCCTAACTGAGACATTTAAACACAGTGATTGGAAACTTGTTATCTAATCAGCTCTGACATAAAGAACAGCAAGCGGCCACAAATTGGTACAACTTTTTGCAGTACACTCCTCCTACAATTCTTATTGTAGAAAAATAAAAAATAAATCATCCGATTCCAAAATGATTCCCATAACGCTAATCAGAATTATTTTTTCGATATGTTTAAAAATAAGTTTTTTATGACAAGTTAAAGTTTGTATGTTCAATTCAAATTATCGGTTGAATTTCAGAAATTGTGTTATTTTGGGTTTTTATATGGTGTAGATTGTCAAGCAGTACTTTTTTCATATACAAAGTAGAATTTTTAAAAAATACATCTTGTAGAAGACGAAACCTTGTCATTTCGATCATTGAAAATTTTATTTCAATACCTTTATTCACTTTGGAGTTATGCAGTTTTAAAACTGAGCATTTATCTTCAGTGGCCACGATAAATCATTGGATTATATCGAGTTGCTAATCTCTGGTCCTTAGCATTTAAAAAAGCCCAATTTTTACAGTGAATTCATTAAAAACATGGAAAACATTAACACTTTTTATAAGCATCGTTTAATTAAAAAAACGACAGTTTTGAAGAAACGAGACGCTCATTGATCGATGAATGCCATTGTTGAAAAGTATTTGAAATGACACCACATTATTACCAATGGTCAATGATACTTTTTTGAACAATATAAAACAATATAATTTTTGCACAGTGATGTATAAATATTTGTGATTAGAAATTAAATTCATTATGATTAAATGACAGTATATTAGTATTTACTATTTTTTAAATACAATATCTTACTTAATGTTTTATTTTTTTTACAGATACATTACAAACTCTCCTTCTGGACCCCTATCCAATATTGACAACAGCTATTGCAATTATGCGACTTCGACTAGCCCTGTGGCCAGACAGAATGGAACTCCTTAAAGATAAAATATATTTTGTGGTAATAATAAGCGGCTGTTCCGTGCTTCCAATTTCGGTTGCAACGTCAAAAATGGTTATTCATTCCCTGTTGCCAAACAACACAAACAGCACAAATTTAACGGAACAGGATTTGACGTACTGCTACCAAAAAAACCCCATAGAAATACAGTATTTCAACATTGGAAGCTCTATATTGATGTATGGTCTGCCATCATTATTGGTGATTGTCATGTACTCTGGTATCGTGCATATATCATCAGTGTCATTCAACCGGGTTCAACAGTTTGGTTTCAACACGAGTCGTTGCCGAAGGGTCAATATTTTCGGAAGAAATAATCAGATTTCAAATGCAAATGTTTCCTGTCAGGAATCCTCTCATATGACCCAACATCAAACAAGAGGTACAAAAATTGCAAAGTCGGTCATCACCCTCGTGTTATTTTTCCTCCTAGCAACAATTCCTATATGCTCAATTGAAATATATCTTAATGCCACATATTTGGATGGATACTTCAATATCATGTTGGTATATTTAAAAGCAGCCATGAGTGTATTCCATGTCTTTGGCGAAGGCATATTCTTTATGGAAAAACGTCGGAAAGCAAAGTTGTTCTTTGAAAAACTTGTTACTCGTTCTGGACAGTCAACTACGGTAATTCGGCGCCTCGTTTCTAGAAACAGCAATACTGTTGTTCCATCAGATAACATCTCAACGAATTGTCAAACTCCAATGGTCAACGTTCGATATCCTCTATCCCCAATCGAAGAATTAACGGTATCTGGACTTAGCTCAAGAAATGGCATCAGTCAAAATATATCTGACGAGGGCAATTACTCAGAGAGAAGATTTTCTTGTCGTATCCTCAGGCAAAGCAGTATTATTTCGGAAAGTAGCTCTATGTCAAATCGTCGCTTTTCAGGAGAGAGAATTGTCGTTTCGTCAAACATGCCAAGGAAAACTGTGCATAGTTGTACATGTGATATCGAAAATGGGAACGTCAACTCAAACAATGATGTAACAGCGCAATGTCTAGATCGAGATGTGACGAAATCTTTCTCTTATCTTAACTCAAAATATGGAAGTTCCGAAAGCAAAACTTACAGTATGTCTTCTTTCCAGAGCTACAGTATCCATAGCAACTTATCTGAAGCAACCACATCACTTCAAGAAGACTGTCAATGTAGAACGCCTTTGTCAGCGTTTTCAACGTTTTCAAGGACCGATTCAGTGCCTTTGTCAGCGTTTTCAAGGACTGATTCAGTGCCTTTGTCAGCAATTTCAACTAGAGAAACAGTTTTTGATTTTACGCCGTCTCCAGATACCTACAGTTCTCATCGCTGCTGGGTTAGTACCACCAGTATACTGACTTCTCCGATATCCCCAGGTTTTAGAGTGGTAGGAACAACAGATGATTTTGTGCCGTCACCAAGGCTTCAAATGAATGGGATTCGTGATAGTGTAAAACGGCTGTCTGTTATTTCTGATACATTATAAAAAAGAAAGAGTACTTATATATATGCTGTAACTACTGAAATATACATTGTGATTGACAAGTGCATGAATTCATTTCTAAGGGACGCAGACTTATTTTATTTCATTTTTGATGTTGAACATTTATTCTTTATTTTTACTTGTACAAAATTGTTCAATATTTTATCCGCATTGGATAAGGTTGGTTATATTGCATGAATATGATGATAGTTTGAGATCTTTGAAAATAAATTAACTTTAAGTTCCATTTATCTTGTTATACAAACTTGATATGAAACTTTACCAATTACATTGAAAGGATAAGATAACGTTAAAGAATATAATTTGAATCTGAAACAAATGTTTTATATTGTAATAACTAAACCGGCAATCAAATAGTAAAGAACAAGGCCAAAGGGGAAATTTCCAAACGCAATGACCTCATAAAATTGAAATATATGACGACAAAAGATATAATCAGAAAAACTACAAAAACAATTAAAAATTAATCACTTCAAGTATTAAAGTAAGTTAGATCAAAACCATCAGTGTTATAAGGAATAACCAAAAGACAATGCTAACATCTAATACGTAAATATCAAAGGTATCACATTAGTATGGCACAGAGAAAAATGAAACACACATATACGAGCACAGTAACCATTGTATTTTATATAGATGAACAACACGGACTAAAATTAAAACCATGAACGAGATCAATTGCATCGGTAGAATAACCATCTCCTGCTTCTTATAAGACAATCGCCGCATTGAACATGTCAAGGAAACAACAATCTTAAGCTTAAAAGGGAAAGATCTGTTGTTTTCTTGGAAACAGATATTCCATTTGGCTTTCTTATCTTGTGAAAATTAAACTATTTTTCTGGCCATCTGTATACATATTGCCCACATCTCCCGATTTTACTTGTCACGTTTTCTTACAATCAACTCGATGAGTACCCTGTGATCGTTAATATGTTGTATTGTCTATTGGTCCATTTGTCGGGCAACGGATGACAGTGTTTGTGAGAGTGCTTTACCCGATATCAAATGCTTGTTGACTAGTCCGCATCTAAGAAAAAATGGATACATAGATGTAGCGTTCTTCAGCATTGAGCAAGTGAATTCTACTCAACCGGTGCTAGGGGCCGTCTTGAATTTACTGTTCGCTTCTTGTTGAAGGCCTCATGGTGACTTCAACATGAAGAACAACAATGAAAGCGTTGTTCCATTTTCTTAATCTTACTATGTATTTATAGAGATTTTGTCCCATGTACATTTACTCCATACCCCTTTATTTGTTTATCCATAGCGGTTCACAAGATAGTGATGTCGACTGTAAAACTTTTGCAGTGATGACTTCAAGTTATCGAAACATACCCTTGTATTTAGTAGCCTGTTTGTGAGCAACCAAACTCTAGTAAAGAAGTCAATGCATCGAACACAGGCCCTTGAGTAGCGAATGAGTTGGGAGTTGTAAACTCTATTTGCCGGCACTGTTGGAATGTTTGTTTAAAGAAAAGGGAAGTTGACTATTGGAAAAGTGGTGTCATTGCGTTTCTGATATTATATGGCAGGGGACACCCAATATATTTTTTCACTCATAACAAGGACCAACACATGCCAATATCTCAATGTTCTGTTTAATACTCTTAAGACTTTCTTTTATTTCTATGATACATTAGTTTGAAATCAAAATGGTTCTTATTAAATATTATCTGTAATCTCTAGACCATAATTTGTTGATATGATGATAAATGATCCACTTGATATAATTGCAAAATATTATTACTAGTTAAGACGTATTTGATTCTCTCCTTCACTTTTCAGAGATCGACAAATCAACAAATAAAGGGATATGGAGGAAATGTACACGAGACAAAATCCCTATAAAAACTTGGTACGATTAAGCAAATGAAACATCTTGAAGTCAACATGAGGCCTTCAACAAAGAGCAGACACTCTTACCTCATAGTAAGTTCAAGACGGCCTCAAGCACCGATTTTAGCGGAATTCACTTGCTAAATGTCTCACAACGCCATATCCATCCCCTGTTTTAGATCATTTTTGTCATGGATGCATGATTGTCAACAACCATAACTTATCGGGCGAAGTACTCTTCCAAAACATGCTTCTCTAATGTAATCATAATATTAGAACTTGTGTTTCAAGAATTTCATTCAACTCGGAATAGGGTCTGCAAGTCTCGTTCAATTTTGAAACTTCCGGGCACATAAATTGTACCGTACCCGGAAGTTGTATTTTGCACAAATATATTTGACGTTTCAAACAAAAAGTTAGAACGTCATAATGCTCTGACTTCATGTTTTTGCGCGGAACGTTTTCAAATATCATGTTTATCGTCAATTCTCGGTGGTCACATGACGAGACTTACAGTCCCTATGAAAAGATAATTGTTTTACATAGACATAAAACGTCACATGGACAGTGTTACGGTTGCCACGCGGATCATGCTTACCCTAACCTTTTCTCATGTTACCTCTGAATTTGATGTTGCCCAAGCTGCTAGTGCTCTTTTCTGTTGCGTTGTCATTTCTGTTCTTCTGTTGTATTTTTGTTCCGTTGTCTCCATGTTTAACCTCTATATTTTTTTTTGGGGGGGAGGGGGGGATTTTCTATTTTCGATTTTCAATCTCCTGTTTGCTTTAAAGAATATGGAGTAAATGTACATGAGACAAAGTCTCTACAAATACATTATAGAACCAATCAATGGAACAATGCTTTCATTGTTGTTCTTCATCTTGCAGTCAACAATGAGCTTTACTCATACCTCATAGTAAGTTCAAGACGGCCACTAGCGCCGCTTTGAGTGGAATTTACTTGTTGAACAACAGAAAGAGTTTATGCTCAATTCCTATAATGACAATTAACAAATTTACAATGAGAACTGAAAATAAAAATGTAAAACAAATCAATGAAAGACGCCTTTATTCTTTTTAGATACACTTCCGAGTGGAATACAAATATCATTCCCTTAAATTTAAAATTTTGGTCTTCATTTAAAATTATTGATCTCTAGAAATGATAATCTTTTTATCAGGTCTCCAACTTGTTTCTATACATAAATTTATGGTTGATAATTATGACATTTTTTCCGAAGGTACTTTAAATAAATCAATCTTGTTTGTGTCAAAGTTAAATACAGTTGCCCTATTACTTTTAATAAAAAAATCAATAAACTCTAAGAACTCTAAGAATCTGCAATACATATATCTAAAGCAAATAATAAATATTCCTCTGTAGTTTTTTGTGAAGAAGTAGATAGGTTTTCATCATGTAGTTTTTTGTGAAGAAGTAGATAGGTTTTCATCATAAGTTCACACCACTACAATTCGAGTAAAATGTGTTCAGATCTAATGTTTATGGTAAAAACCCCTTCTTCTAGGTCATCATATGGAAATAACAATAGATTTGACTGTCAGACTACCAAGTGATGCTCTTTTAAAATTGTTTACGTTATTTTTTTAATTGTATGACTCAACTTCGTTTAAGATATTTAAAGCAACAGAAGACTTGGTTTGTTTTAAAATAAATGTCAACAAAAACAAACATTAAATCTTGCCTCACCAAAGTCTAAGTTTTTTGTTTGGTTTCTTTTTACTTACTAACTAAATATGAAAAATAGCTGAATACTGAAGTTACTGTAGATTTGGATATGCTGATGCCTATATTGACAACTTTTGTCTGTCCAGTGCAATGCAAATGAAAAAAACCCTTAAATATGCGATCATTTAAAGATATTGGTCCCTTGAAGAAAATAAAATTCGAAATTTCGGTCTAAACTCTGATTCAAGATTCTTATGTTACTTTTGTTGAGTTGAATCTGGACCCTACCGCAATGGAAGGAGAGGTTTTGCGAGCCATAAAATCGGCTAAAGTCACCATTTCCTTCTGAATACCTGTGCCAAGTCAGGTCGATTGCGGATGACAACTTTTGTACTTTTTTCCATTTGGACTGATTTTGGTTCTTGACAATTCTGTTCGCAATATTTCACCGTCCTGTAGTAGTCAAGCTTAATCAGAAAGCTATAATTTCTCCTTTTAGTGTATTATTTATCTAAAATACGCCATTTTTTTTTTCTTTCTTTTTTTTCATTATAATTATTATTATTTCTTTGACAATTCACGTTGAGTAACATTTTCATTTTTTAGCTCACCTGACCCGAAGGGTCAGTGTGAGCTATTGCCATAACTTGGCGTCCGTCGTCCGTCCGTCCGTCCGTTAAACTTTTCACATATTCGTCTTCTCCTCTGAAACCACTGAAGCAAATTTAACCAAACTTTACAGGAATGATGTATGGAAGGTCCTTTACAAAGATTGCTCATTTCGTTCCGATCCGATAAAAAACATGGCCGCCAGCGCGGATCTTAGGTTTAACATTGAACCCTATGGGAAAATCACATTTTTCATCTTCTGCTCTTAAAAAGCTGAAGCAAATTGAAGAAAACTTTACAGGAGTGATGTACTAAAGGTCCTAAACAAAGATGGCATATTTCGTTCCGTCCGACGAAAAACATGGCCGCCAGCACGGAACATGGTTAAACATAGGACCCTATGGGAAAATCACATTTTCATCTACTCCTCTGAAACCACTGAAGCAAATTCAACGAAACTTTACAGGAATGATGTACTAAAGGTACTTTACAAACATTACTCATTTTCTACCTATCCGATAAAAAACATGGCCGCCAGCGCGGAACTTAGGTTTAACATTGGACCCTATGGGAAAAAACGCATTTTCATCTTCTGCTCTGTAAAGGCTGAAGCAAATTGAACCAAACTTTATAGGAATGATGTACTTAAGGTCCTTAACAAAGATGGCTCATTTCGTTCCGATCCGACGAAAAGCATGGCCGCCAGCACGGAACATGGTTTAACATAGGACCCTATGGGAAAATCACATTTTCATCTACTCCTCTGAAAGCACTGAAGCAAATTCAATCAAACTTTACAGGACTGATGAATGGAAGGTCCTTTACAAGGATTGCTCATTTCGTTCTGATCCAATAAAAAACATGGCCGCCAGCACGGAACTTAGGTTTAACATTGGACCCTATTGGAAAAATCACATTTACATCTTCTGCTCTGAAAAGGCTGAAGCAAATTGAACCAAACTTTACAGGAATGATGTACTAAAGGTCCTTAACAAAGATTGCTCATTTCGTTCCAATCCGATGAAAAACATGGCGGCCAGCATGGAACATGGTTTAACATAGGACCCTATGGGAAAATCACATTTTCATCTACTCCTCTGAAATAACAGAAGCAAATTCAATCAAACTTTACAGGAATGATGTACTAAAGGTCTTTTAAAAAGATTGCTCATTTTGTTCCCATTCGATAAAAACATTGCCGCCAGTGCGGAACTTAAGTTTAATATTGAATCCTATTGGAAAAATCATATTTTCATCTTCTGCTCTGAAACGGCTGAAGCCAATTGAACCGAACTTTACAGGAGTGATTTACTTACGGTCCTTAACAAAGATGGCTCATTTTGTTCCAATTCGACGAAAAACATGGCAGCAAGCATGGAACATGGTTTAACATAAGACCCTTTTGGAAATCACATTTTCATCTGCTCCTCTGAAACAACTGAAGTAAATTCAACCAAACCCTACAGGAATGATGAATGGAAGGTTCTTTACAACGATTGCTCATTTCGTTCTGATCCAATAAAAAACATGGCCACAGTGTGGAACTTAGGTTAAACATTGGACCCTATGGGAAAAATCACATTTTCATCTTTTCCTTTGAAACTGCAGAAGCAAATTCAACCAAACTTTACAGGAAGGATGAATAGAAGGTCCTTAACAAAGATGGCTCATTTCTTTACAATCCGTTAGAAAACATCGCCGCCAGCACGGAACATAGTTTATCATTGGACCCTATTGGAAAATCACATTTTCATCTACTCTTCTCAAACCACTGAAGCAAATTCAACCTAACTTTACAGGAATGATGACTGAAGGTACTTTACAAAAATTGCACATTTCATTTCAGTCCGACAAAAAACATTGCCTCAAGTGCAGAACATAGTTTAACATTGGAGCCAAGTATGAGAAAACCATCCTTTTCATCATCTTCTCTCAAAAAGTTAAATCAAATTATACTAAATGTATAGAAGGTCCTTTGCAAAAATTACTCATTTCAATAGGATCAGACAAAACACACAGGTGCTAATTGAGAACATACCTATACACCCTACCCCATTGGTAAAAAACATGATCATTTTTGGTCATGCATGGCATAGAAGCGTTTTGTCAGGTGGGCGATACAGGCTCAGTCTCTGAGCCTCTAGTTTATAACGGCACTACCAATAACTATAATATCGACTAAAGGATATATCAATAATTAAATTTCCCAGTGAATAATGAAATGAAAATTGAAAAGAAGCCAATAAATATAGATTACACCACAAGATCCCGTTCATTAACATATTTTATCCACTAGAGATAGTTAAATTTTAAAATTTTAATTGCGAGGCTGGCCGAGCGTTTTTAAAATTTTTAAATTTAACTATCGAGAGCGGATAAAATATGGTAATAATCGGGATAAAGTGGTGTAATCTTTTTCTCTAATGATCAATGATAAACACCAAGAATTGTATTCCGAATATATTTGGCGGGAAATAGCACGGGGCTTTATTCAACACACGTTGAATAAAGAAAATTTATTTAACGGGTCAAAACCGGTTTAAACTTGACATATCTTTAGAGAAAAGATAATTATTAATCACAAGATTTGTTTTAAATAATCTTTACTGCAGCATTTAGTCTTCTATTATCTTCCATGAAAGGATATGGAATACCGCACATGATGCAAAGTCTCTAAAAATGCAGCAAAACCAGGCAAAGGAACAACGCTTTTATTGTTTTTCATATTGAAGTCAACAAAAGGCCTTCAACAATAAGCTTTGTTTATACCTCATAGTTAGTTAAAGACTACCCCTAGCAACGGCTTGAGCGGAATTCATTGCTAATTGTCGAACAATGTCACTTCCCAGTCTTTATTAAGCTCATAAATACAAGTTCGTCAACAAACATGAAATAAACTGGCAAAGCGCTCTTACAATCACTGTCATCCTTTGTCAAGACTTTTTTGTAAAAAGACATTAAATGTCGATATTAAATAATAAGTTGTTAACGATGCAATCATTAACTGTGCCATTAAATGACAACCTGGAAAGATGGCAGACATAAACCAAACCAAACAAAAAAAGGAAAATATAGGAAACAGCTAATATATAAGAAATAGCATAATATATATAGGGAAAGTACTCTAATTGCTTTAGTTTTTTTTTTATATTTTGAATTTTCCTCTATATTCAACAATGCACAAAAAACCTGGTGCCAGTAATAGCCTAAGCTTTCCATTTATCTTAATTTGTTTATTGGTGATCATAATCCTGTTAAATAGATAAAATAATTATAATAAAAATAAGAGTTTGAAGGTTTTCTTTACATCTGTACAGTAATTATACAGCATTATTAGAAATGTGCACATGAAGAAGTTTCCGATCGACGCTTTTGATGAAAATTGGCAATGAAAGAATAAAACACAAAGAAAAAACACAAAGACTGTGAGAACAAATAATAGTACTAAAAAGGTGAAAAGGTTAACTGAAGTCAGCACTCTACTCAGTGGAATATCAATATAATTCCCGTGATTATTGAGGGGACAACCATTTCATTTTTGGAGGTTTGGGCGATTTTGTCTAGAAAAAAATCATTTATTTTCATGAAAAATTCGAACAAAGTATTTATTTCCATCAAATGTGACATCAGATTATTTTTTTTCTGTTTGCAACAAAAAATTTATTCTTTAATTTAAAATTTAAATATTTATTTTCATGACAAGTAGGATTAAAATTTTTATTTTCACCGGCACCAAGATTAAAATATTTATTTACAAAATCGCCCAAGCCTCCCCCGAAAATCAAATGGTCGTCCCCTAAAGTGGGTCTATTTCTATATTTTGGTTTGCAAATCCTCTAGATTTATCTCTTTGAAATAATCAAACCTTTTGCTTATTGGCCACCTTGTTTCTGTGGAGTAATCACGTTTGATAATCTGACTTTCCCTACAAATCATGGATAAATTTTATATTGTGTGAACTTACGTCGACTGGTGGTAGATAAAGGAATATCGTGTCTGTTCGGTCAAAATACGGCAAGCTTTGCCATTAGTTATAATATTTAAAACATAAATAACACGCTCTTTTTAGCTCACCTGACCCAAAGGGTCAGGGTGAGCTATTGCCATCACTTGGCGTCCGGCGTCCGTCGTCCGTCCGTCGTCCGGCGTCCGTCGTCCGTCCGTCCGTCCGTTAAACTTTTCACATATTCATCTTCTCCTCTGAAACCACTGAAGCAAATTCAACCAAACTTTACAGGAACCATGTATGGAAGGTCCTTTACAAAGATTGCTCATTTCGTTCCGATCCGACAAAAAAACATGGCCGCCAGCGCGGAACTTAGGTTGAACATTGGACCCTATGGGAAAAATCACATTTTCATCTTCTGCTCTGAAACCACTGAAGCAAATTCAACCAAACTTTACAGGAATGATGTACTAAAGGTCCTTAACAAAGATTGCTCATTT
>MJUU01009759.1:61212-96722 GCA_002080025.1 Modiolus philippinarum
ACATTGGCCCTGTGGGAAATTCACATTTTCATCTTCTCCTCTGAAACTACAGAAGCAAATTCAACCAAACTTTACAGGAATGATGTATAGAAGGTCCTTTACAAAGATTGCTCATTTCGTTTCCATCCAATAAAAAACATGGCTCCCAGCGCGGAACTTAGGTTTAACATTGGACCCTATGGGAAAATTTACATTTTCTTCTTCTCCTCTGAAACCGCTGAAGCAAATTCAACCAAACTTTACAGGAATGATGAACTGAAGGTCCTGAACAAAGATTGCTCATTTTGTTCTGATCCAATGAAAAACATGGCTGCCAGCACAGAACAAAGTTTATTTTGGTCCTATGGGAAATTCACATAAAAACATGGCCACCATACAGAACATCGAAAAATCCTGCTGTTCAGCATTTTGTCAGGTGAGCGATACAGGCTCAGTAGCTGAGCCTCTAGTCTTTATTTTGAATTACCATGGAAATAAACGGTGATTCATATTAGATATACGTGAATTTAATTCAGGAAATTGTCAACAAGTTTAACATGCTAATTACTGATTAAGGTAATAGGTACGTAAATAGCAAAGTTTCTGGATTTCGATGAAATTTTACATGCAAGTGCATCAAATGGAGCTAAATTCCAAGGTGAAATAAAATAGATTTAGCTATTTTTATGTTTGAAATATGACCGATTGAAAAATTTATCAGTTATGTTGTTTTCATATAGAATCCATGTAAAACGTACAGAAAAATAATATATGAAACGTCTTTAAATTGCGCGTTTATGAAAACGTATCCTACAATTTTTCTGCAAAAAGGATATATTTTAAACAAAGAATTTCCCATTTTAATGGTGTAAATTTTATATAGGGTCACCGAATTAATTTCGTCGGTATTAGTAGTTAAACATAGAATAGGCACGCCAAAAATTGATTTTTTCGATAAAATCAGCCGTTAAAATCGCGACGTCGTCGATGAAAGTTATGATTTTAGGCGTGATTTGAAAGATGAACATCTATTCAGCGATCTATACTACGAAAACGAACTCGGGGACCATATAAAAAAATTATATCAATAAAACAGAAATTTCTTTGGCAACATAACATCATTTTTTCAGAAAAATTGTAGGATATAGTTTGACACGACGATAATTTAAAGTCAAAATCAAAATTATTTTACGTTCATTCTAAAGCAAATTTATAACGTTCATAGTGCATTTATCTAATAGAGCGAAACGTGTTTCCTAAGTAATTAGATATGTAGAGAGCCTCCACACAAAATTTGAGAGCAACTTTAAAATACACACAACCAGAAGAAATCCTAGTATCACGTACACGTTCATCCCAAGAAATGGTTATGCCTCTGTTTTTACCGAAACAAATTTATTTATACCAGTCCTTTAGGAATAAATGAAGGATGGTTTTGGGTACCTAAGATGTGCAGCTTTCCAACTGTTGTAGCTTAATGAAATGATATTTGGAGAACAATAATTTTTCAACGCTATAAGAATAACCATACTCCATTTATTTTAGAACTATCTGAACATGCAACTCGCGAGGATTTCCTGATTTGGTGGTTTGATGTCTAAACTGAACCCTTTAATCTTAATAAATCGGCTTGGATTTTATTTTTCCATTATTATGTTACGAGTAAATCTGCAAAGTTTGATTGAAATCCGTTGAAAGCTTTCAAATTCACTGAATGATAAGACTCCATATGCGGTGCCTCAATTTTAAATTTCCGACTTATGCAATGAGCCTATTGATAGATATTAAATGACTTGCTTTCCAGCAAGTTTCTGAAATTCAACTTGATTTAGGTGAAAAGATATTGCTTAAAATTGTTTTTTATTTGTACATAGCAATTAGTTTGAAATGACTTTTTTACGTCAATATCAATATTATCATCATCTTTCACGCCCTGATATAGCTGCAATATTGCTGAAATTAGCGTTAAACAACAAGGAAACAGTCAATCCATTGTTCCCCACATATATTTAGTTTTCTTTTATATAGAAGACCTATGGTATAAATAACTGTTTCCAAAGCCCAACCCCCCAAACCCCAACCCTATTTACAAATATTCAAAATTCAAAGTCATCTGCTAAATACATCGGCAAACGAATACCGAAGCAAGAACGAGGAAAGGGGAAATTCTAAAATCATAAATCCAAAATCACGGAAATTCACAGCAACACGAATTGAGACAGTATGACAAAGACAAAACAAAAAAAAAAAACAAAAAAGAACAAGAACGTCACAAAACTAAAGTACTAGTAGTGTGAACCCCTATAAAAACTGAGGTATCATCAGGTGCCCCGGAAGGGTAAGCATGATCTGCTCCACCCTATCTGCTAAACCTGCACTTCAATGGCTTTAATTTAGTATTTATTTAAAATTCAACTATGCAAAAATCTTGCAAACAAGAAGCATCAGGTCCAAAATAGCCACTAGGGGGTCAAATTGTAAACTTTGAATTTCAATAATATTTGAATTTTCCTAATGTTATTTTCCTAAAATCTTTGAAAGAAATGCAGATATTTGTTATTGTTCAATGACGTTAAGTAGTAAACTGTACTACTGATAATGTCAAATGCAATGAAAAAGTGCCTTTTTAAGCACATGAATTGTAATTTTTAGATGCTATGTATGCCACTCCCCTTGTCTTTCAGAAATACGATAATTAGTCTATATATCACCTTAGTAAGTTTCTGTCGCTTTCTGCTGTCTTCTTCTTCTCTCAAACTCCCTACCCCATCAACCTGTTGATGATTATGTGCCGTGCATGCGTGAGTTAATAAAAAATAGCAAAAATTTCAGAATAATAAACAATTTTCCAATATTTTACAAATTTTCATGACATATTATTTACATTTTTTTTTTCATTTTTCTATACAGTACATTTAAATAAAACTAAATAAAACTATGTACATTGAATGGATTTTTTTTCTATATTTGTAATTGCTGTGTAAGAACAGATATTGGGATCTGTTCTTTGAAAGTGTCAACTGTAGAGCACTGTACAGCAGAAATTGATAGAAGGTTCCATTTTACGAAAGGATATGGAGTAAATGAACATGAGACAATAACACATATGTCAACTCCAACTGCATTAATTTTAATGAGCTGTATGGCCATTTCGGAAATTTATTCCTCATCAGCAGCACTAGAACCCAAACAAAGGAAATCCATAGTTTCAAAAAAGATATAAAATGCATAAAACCAGACGAAATCCGAAAAATCAGTAATATCTAATATAGCTAAGGACAAAACTACGATGGAGGGAATTTATCCTTGGGTTTAAGAATTTACATAAATTTAGATATTAGTAATTGAACAAAGTGTACACATGAGATATTATCTCATGTACAAGTACACCATATCTAAGAAAAATAAAGAGCATACATCTCTACCATGGGGAATTGTTTTACCAACTCCACACTGCAATAAAAGACAAACTCCTGTATTAAATATTTTACGAAAGGATATGGAGTAAATGAACATGAGACAATAACACATATGTCAACTCCAACTGCATTAATTTTAATGAGCTGTATGGCCATTTCGGAAATTTATTCCTCATCAGCAGCACTAGAACCCAAACAAAGGAAATTGAATGATTGTTCTAGGATAAAAAGAGTGTTTGTATGAATATTTTTTAGTTTGTATGTGTCGGAATGAGTGACTGTGTGTAAATTGCCGTGTTCGTGTGTCTGAAGGTATAAGTAGATCTGGTGGATAAATGGCGACAAGATGGTGCACTATTTTATAAAAAAAAATTAGACGTGTTCTTACTCTGCGGATTTGTAATGTTGGCCAATCTAGGTGATTTATCATGTCTGAAACTGAACTGGTGTTATGGTAGCGATTACATATGTATCTAGCAGCTCTGCGCTGGACCATTTCTAGTTGGTTTATTTGGCTTTTGGTGTGTGGGTCCCAGACGCAGCTGCTATATTCTAATTTAGGTCGTACTAGTGATGTGTAAGCTCTTTCTTTTACAGTTTTAGAATTTACTTTTAAATTTCGTTTGATGAAGTTAAGTTGTCTAGTTGCTGATGATGTGATATTGTTAATATGCTTGTTCCATTTTAGATCTGACTGTAAAGTTACTCCAAGATATTTAGTAGATGTTTCTTTTTGTAATATGTGATCATGTAGGTTGTAATTGTAGTTTATGGGGTTTTCTTAGTTGTTATCTGAAGGACTGAGCATTTGTCTGGATGGAAGCACATTAGCCAGTCCATCTCCCATCTTATCGCTGAATCTAAATCACTTTGTAATTTTTGAGTGTCTTCGATGTTTTTAATGGTTTTATAAATTATACTGTCATCTGCAAAGAGTCTTAGTGTGCTGTGTTGGATATATTCATGGAATCATTTATGTAGACAAGGAACAGTATAGGTCCTAGAACTGTTCCTAGTGGTACGCCAGATGTTACCTATTTTTTGTCTGACTGCTGTCCATCAAGTGTAACTGTTTGTGTTCGAGATGTAAGGAAATCTTCTATCCATTTGAGTGTGTTGTTTTCAATGCCATAATACTGTAATTTATAGTGAGGGACTTTGTCAAATGCTTTGGCAAAGTCCATCACAATTGCATCTGTTTGAATGGTGTCATTGTTGTTTTTAGCTAGTTCTTGTACAAAGGAGACAAGTTGAGTTTCGCATGATCTTGGAGAGCGGAAACCATGTTGCAGATCGTAAAGTATTTTGTTTTGTTCAAGATGTTCCATTATGCTGCTGGCTATTATGTGTTCCATGATTTTACATAGGATACATGTGAGTGATATTGGTCTATAATTAATGGCATTGTGTTTGTCACCTTTTTTATATGCAGGGCATACATTTGCATGTTTCCAGTCTGAAGGTATTTTTCCAGTGTCTAAAATTTCTGAAAAATGAGTGAAATTATGGTTGCAATGTTTGTGCTAAGTTCTTTCAGTACTTTCCCACATATTTGATCTGTTCCTGTTGCTGTTGCCTTATGTGGATTTATCTGTTTAGTAATTTAGTAACACCTTCTTTAGATATTTTTATTTTTTTCATTTATTTCCAGAGTTATCCTTCTTCTGCCACTTCCGTTGATCGAGGTTGAATGGACAAAAAAAAAACAGCAACACCGCGAGTGAAAATTCGCTTGTGTGTCACTTAAATGTGACAATAACCGTTTGGGATGTATATTTTCGTTGAGGATATTGATCGGACAAAAGGAGAAACGCATCACACTGACGGGTATGTGCAATTTTTATTGATTTTCAATCAGTTATTCCCAGCATGTACCTCATATGCACTGAATGAAGCTGGCAACCTTTCGCTTCGCTCTAGAAGTCGAAAGGCACATTGATAGTAAAATAGGAAATTGGCGATAAATATATGTTATTTTAGTACAAAATAGCACAAATAAATGACAAATATTGAAAAATGGAGAAAATATTATAAAAAGGGGGAGGGGCCAAACACAGGGTCCTGTCCTCAAGCACCTGTGATTAAGACATCCATGAACAAACATTAAAAATTTCCTTTGGCTCCTTTCATTCCTGAAATAGTACAAAATGTGATTGATTGATTGTTGTTTAACGCCAACTTGAACAATATTTCAGCTATATCGTGGCGTGAACTGTTGATAATATTATAAATATACACTTAAAAATGTTACTTAGAAAGTATTGCTATGTACAGATAAAAATGATTTCTAAAAATAGACAATGCAAGATAATCAAATTAAATTTGATGAAATCAAAAATTGGATTATATACCTATATTTTTCTATACAAATTAACATCTTTTAAAATTGAATGATTCTTTAAGAGAATCAGCTGTGTAGAATATGCGACGTATGTCGGCAACAGCAATACAGTCAAGTAAAACTTGCTGTATTGTGTAAGCACAAGATATGAACAAATACTAGTTACTGAGCGCCATATTCATTTATCATACGAATCCCTAAAAAGAACTGCATCGAAATCTGACGACCGCCTCCTTTAAGCCCTACTTATATCGTAATCGGAAATGCTACTGGTTGGGAATCCCCCAAGGAACAAAACGAATAATAAAGAATCTACAGTCACATATGTAAATGAAAACATCTATTTGAAACCATGTTGGCGTCTTGTTCTGAAATAGATGGTATTATAAACAATGCATGTGACACTATACTCAAAGGATTGGTTGCACTAAGGCCTTAAATCGACCCACTAATTTGCTAAAAAGCATAATTTATTTGATACCTTTCAAACCCAGAACATTTGTAGTTTGTAACCATATGTGATTTTTTTCAAAACATTGCTTCATTCCACTGAAATTAACTTATTTCTAATACCCCTCTTGATGGCAATTATCGTTAATCCTAATGAAAAAGTCAACATGGGGTATATTCAAATTGATTTTTAACACTGCCTTGCATTTGGAACCAAGCTAATCATTTAACAAGAGAATAGTTATTTAATAAGAATTATACATGCAAAATGCCAAGCTGGTTCCGCGTGCACGTTCTCGGCCATTGAAGGTGTTTACTGTTGTCCTGTTTTGTAACAAGTTGCAAAGGCATTTTTTTATATTTATATATTTCATAGTATAGTGAACAAAAGTCTTTCCTCGTCATACCTGTCCTGTGTCAACAGCACAGCAGGTAGCATGATGGTACCCGCTGTGCAGTAGAAACCAGGTGTCGATGTCATTTATTGACTGAGAAAATTCATACAAATAACTAAATACCGAGGTTACTGTGAATTTACTTTATAATGTTTAAAAAGAATTATTGCCACATATGAAATACCGAACAATTAGGTGTTTCGAGTATATCATTTTTGTATTATTTAATATTTTCAAAATAGAACTTTGAAATGATACATTGTTCCACTAGCCCTGCATGTGCCCAGAGCAATCAGACCAACATACTGGGGTAGTCTGAATGCAAGGGGCAGCAAGGGCGATGTCTAGAGGACTAGATAAGATGTATCACAAGAGCACAGCGGACAGCATTACACAGGGTTCCCACACACCCGGGAAAACCCCTTGAATTTTGTAAAATAATTGCCAGTCGGGAAATGTCCTTGAAAAACGAATAAAATGAGAGAAATCCGGGAAACCCATTGAATTTTTCTTTTCACCACGTAAAAAAGAAATCGAGTATGTCCCTTTGATTGACACTGTTTGGTTTCCCAATTTCTCTCGTTCTGTAGTGACCCAGATCGGTTTACCACTACGATTTGGGCGTATTTTATGCGAATTTTGAAATAACTCAGTACACTTTTACCGACGATTTCTACGCTTTGATACTAATGAAGTCAAGTAAAGTAATTTTTATTGAAGAATTTATGTATCCGGTTTCGGAATCTTTCTTGATTGTTCAATTGATGTAAAAGAACCCTCTTGAAAACTTCGAAACAATTGCATGTGTGTTGTTCACTACCGAATTGTCATGAACGAACAATTTTCAGCAAGTTCGTAAACCTTTTCCATTAAATTATATTGACAAGAAATGAAAGAGTTTCCTCGCGTTGTACATTTCAACACTTCAAAATTTATCAAGCAATTTAGTTTGAACATGAATGGAAGATTCGAAATGATTTGTTTGTTTGATTACCTCCCCGTAACGGCGGACCTTTTTTTTTAAAACATATTGGCCTTTTAAGCTTTAAGAAATCGCATTTTAGTTCTTTTTTTTTGTTGTTGAATTAGTCGATAAATGAAGATGCCATTAGTTATGGGCATTTACTACTAAAATTAATACCATAAAATCATATAAAAAAGTAAGCTATTTTATGTATTATGTCTTTTCAAATAATTATTTCACAGCTGTAATAGGTTAAGACTTTTAGTTTTTAAGCTGCATTTTAGAGAATTCTGCTATTTTTTTAAATATACCCAAATATACCACAATCAAGTGGTCGCTATAGAACACAGCGTAAAAAGGTATTCAAGAAATCTTGATAACTAGAACTTCCACAAAAAAAAACGAAAGGTTGTTCTAGCATTTAAAAAAGTTAGTTTTGTGTTATTTAGTTAATAAAGGCTTAAAAAACTCAGTATCCTTTTGGACAACCTACTATCATTGTGTATCAAGAGTCTGAATCAAATTCGGTTTATTTGCAAAGGTTTAGGTTATATCGATAGAACGAATGAGATATTGAGCGCTGAACCGGGATATAAATATTGTTTTGAAACCTGTACATTAATTTTTGCAGCGTCATAGTTTATGTGTCGATGGTCAATATCAGACTTTTGTTTCCTCTAAAGACCTCAAATCTTATGTTTATCCTTGACAAAAAAGCGATGTCACTGTATAATTTGTTTCTGCATATGAGCATTTCGACAACTTAAATCCCTTCATTGCAGATCAAATCAAAATATTTTGAAACCCAAAACTTGTACTATCTGATACAGCACAAATAACAATAAAGATCTAAATGGAAAACTAAAATCAGCTATGATCAGAGCTATGCAAAAGGGAGATACTCTTTCGTTTTACGTCTCAAATTCAATTTTTCAAGTTTCCAGAAAAAATTCATGTATTTCAGCTTACGGAAATTTTATCAACTTCCGTATTTCAGAACTAAGAAACCCTATCTAATGGCTATGTATCTTTTTTTTTTTCTTTTTTGGTGGAAAATTCAGAGTGAAGTTTTCATCATATATACTTCGGTAAATGGTTTAAAATGGAAAACGATTCACGTTAGATCGCTGCAAGCGACGTCGTCTTCCATTAGTAAATGACCAACCATAAGTGTTCATTTTTGTGACACAACAATCGTTACCATGACTACACGTCCTAAAACACTTTACATCATAATGTAAGTGACGACGGTACACATACAATGTCGGTTTTACGGATGTTTCTTGTGGTATGTTACGGAAGAAATAAGAACTTGCATTCGTGTTCCACTACGTTCAACTCGAGAAAAGACAAAATTTCTTACACTTGATCTTTTATCTGATCTAATGCAAGATCCTTTTATTTTTAGAAATGAGCCTGATTACAAAGTGTTTTATACATAGGAAATAGAAAAATATACTGAGTGCAAATGAAAAATCAACACTCAATTATTTACAAAATAAGTGTTGCGAGGTGGTTATATAATGCACAAAGACAACAGTCAGTAGAGTGGTTTAAGAAAGTTCCTTGATGTTCAAACCTCGAGGTCTGAACGTTCCAAAAATATGTGACAAACTGATGTAAAACTATACATTACTGGTACGAAAGTTCCTTGAGTTCTTGGAACTTTCAGACTTCGATGTTTGAACATCAAGGAACTTTCGTACCAGTAATGTATAGTTTTACATCAATTTGTCACATCATTTTATTTTCATGTTTGTTTTTATTATCATTTTTTTTTTTAATTTTGGTCCATTTTCCACATTTTGTCTTTTTAATTCTTGTCCTCCCTACTCACTTTCCACTTAATTTCCTGTCCTTTCCTCTCCCTGCCCAATTTTTGTTGTCCTATTTTGTAACAAGTTGCAAAGGCAATTTTTTATACTTATATATTTCATAGTATAGTGAACAAAAGTCTTTCCTCGTCATACCTGTCCTGTGTCATCAGCACAGCAGGTAGCATGATTGGTACCCGCTGTGCAGTAGAAACCAGGTGTCGATGTCATTTATTGACTGAGAAAATTCATACAACGTATTTTATAATGTTTAAAAAGAATTATTGCCACATATGAAATACCGAACAATTAGGTGTTTCGAGTATATCATTTTTGTATTATTTAATATTTTCAAAATAGAACTTTGAAATGATACATTGTTCCACTAGCCCTGCATGTGCCCAGAGCAATCAGACCAACATACTGGGGTAGTCTGAATGCAAGGGGCAGCAAGGGCGATGTCTAGAGGACTAGATAAGATGACAGATGTATCACAAGAGCACAGCGGACAGCATTACACAGGGTTCCCACACACCCGGGAAAACCCCTTGAATTTTGTAAAATAATTGCCAGTCGGGAAATGTCCTTGAAAAACGAATAAAATGAGAGAAATCCGGGAAAACACCTTGAATTTTTCTTTTCACCACGTAAAAAAAATATCGAGTATGTCCCTTTGATTGACACTGTTTCGTTCGCAATTTCTCTCGTTCTGTAGTGACCCAGATCGGTTTACCACTACGATTTGGGCGTATTTTATGCGAATTTTGAAATAACTCAGTACACTTTTACCGACGATTTCTACGCTTTGATACTAATGAAGTCAAGTAAAGTAATTTTTATTGAAGAATTTATGTATCCGGTTTCGGAATCTTTCTTGATTGTTCAATGGATGTAAAAGAACCCTCTAGAAAACTTCAAAATAATTGCATGTGTGTTGTTCACTACCGAAGTGTCATTGTAAGATTGATTCATTGATTAAAGTGTTTTTTATTATCATTTTTTTTTTAATTTTGGTCCATTTTCCACATTTTGTCTTTTTAATTCTTGTCCTCCCCACTCACTTTCCACTTAATTTCCTGTCCTTTCCTCTCCCTGCCCAATTTTTGTTGTCCTGTTTTGTAACAAGTTGCAAAGGCAATTTTTTATACTTATATATTTCATAGTATAGTGAACAAAAGTCTTTCCTCGTCATACCTGTCCTGTGTCATCAGCACAGCAGGTAGCATGATTGGTACCCGCTGTGCAGTAGAAACCAGGTGTCGATGTCATTTATTGACTGAGAAAATTCATACAACGTATTTTATAATGTTTAAAAAGAATTATTGCCACATATGAAATACCGAACAATTAGGTGTTTCGAGTATATCATTTTTGTATTATTTAATATTTTCAAAATAGAACTTTGAAATGATACATTGTTCCACTAGCCCTGCATGTGCCCAGAGCAATCAGACCAACATACTGGGGTAGTCTGAATGCAAGGGGCAGCAAGGGCGATGTCTAGAGGACTAGATAAGATGACAGATGTATCACAAGAGCACAGCGGACAGCATTACACAGGGTTCCCACAAACCCGGGAAAACCCCTTGAATTTTGTAAAATAATTGCCAGTCGGGAAATGTCCTTGAAAAACGAATAAAATGAGAGAAATCCGGGAAAACACCTTGAATTTTTCTTTTCACCACGTAAAAAAAATATCGAGTATGTCCCTTTGATTGACACTGTTTCGTTCGCAATTTCTCTCGTTCTGTAGTGACCCAGATCGGTTTACCACTACGATTTGGGCGTATTTTATGCGAATTTTGAAATAACTCAGTACACTTTTACCGACGATTTCTACGCTTTGATACTAATGAAGTCAAGTAAAGTAATTTTTATTGAAGAATTTATGTATCCGGTTTCGGAATCTTTCTTGATTGTTCAATGGATGTAAAAGAACCCTCTAGAAAACTTCGAAATAATTGCATGTGTGTTGTTCACTACCGAAGTGTCATTGTAAGATTGATTCATTGATTAAAGTTTTACGTCCAGTGAACAATATTTCAGCAAAATCAAGACGATAACAAGTCTTTCATTTCAATATAACCTCAACTAAAGAAGAAAGATGTATAGGTGGACAAGACAACCAGGTTTTATTGCAATTGAAAATGAGTTAAATGGGTAGGAGCAGGAAATTTAGCCTTCTATACGATCCTCAGTGGGTCTGCTCTTATTAGAAATATAGAGGGAGGGATATCTACACTGCATTGGGCGTTGTGTTTCTCAATTCAGTTTCTCTTCAATGGTGCGAGGTCATTCTTTCCGTAATATGACCTGACTACCCTGCATATATATAGACGAGGCATTCCCCTATCTTACACGTTTGGAAGCGCCCTTCAGCTCTGTAGATGGAGCCCCAGAAAACCGATTCAGGTACCAGGAGCGTCCAGTTGATCCCATCAGTTCGAGAAACAGTATAAATAGACCTCTCTTCAAGCAAGAGCCGAGTCTGAGAGTCGAAAGAAAGTGAATTTCCTGTCCCTATCCATTTCTCAGTTACAGTCAAAACTTGATGTCCCAGTTGTCCTTCCACCTTGATTTCCATCTTACCTTACTTTTTGAATTGATTAACTTGTTTTCCTTCTAATATAGATGACATTGTAGAATTGCTCATCGTAAAACTCATAAATAATTAATTAGTCCATTGGATGAAGCAGATTCAAAACTTTTAGGTTACTGAATCGGTTTTCACGGGCTCCGGCTACAGATCTGCCTGGCATGTCCCCCCAGTCGGTTGAATCGGGGTTCATTATACGGAAAGCCTGACCGCCAACCATTGAAGCCAAAATCTGTGGAGAAACGCCACGTCCTATGCAGCACTAAAACCCCTCCTATATTTTGCATTAAGAGTAGACCTACTAGGGGTTGTAAACAAGACTTAATTTCCTGTCCCTACCCATTTCTGCAATTTTCCAGTGGCAATCAAAACTCGTTGCTCCGGTTGTCCCTTTCACCTTTAATTGCTGTTGAGTTGCGACCGGACACTACCGCAATAGAAGGGGGGTATTTGACGCAACATAAAACCTGTTCAACCGAAGTCGGGACCATTGCGGTCGAGAATAAGTCCGGTGGTTTCCATCCGATTTGTCTTTTTTTTTCTTTGGACTTCGACTCTGTTCGGTAATTTTGTTATTACCCCAGTTTTCTGTTACACATAAATTTTTGATTGATTGATTGATTGAATATTGTTTAACGTCCACTCAGCAATATTTCAGCTATATCAAGACGAGAACAAGTTTGTTGATAAATAATCACTTTGTGGTATGGAAATGGCCATGGGACGGGAAATTCTGACTGCCACTGGAAAAGTAGGGTGAAATCGTCAAGGGCGGGGAATTTAGCCTTGTAGCCGATCACCTACGGACCACCCCAAAGAGAGCTTGCTACAAGGGTTCTTTAACGTGCAGGAAGCGTGGCATTTCTTCCAACACGTGGACCTGAGTTTACATCCCATCCGAAAGATGGGTTGTGTATTTATTAATCCCGCACAACCACGGAATGGGTCCTATTTCTATATCCCGGGACCCTCGGGGTCAGCCTCCGTTTAGGAGGGGTCACACCCCGCAAGCCGGAGATACTGGGTCCTATTTCTATATCCCGGGGTTCCCTCGGGGTCCTCTGTTAGGATGGCTCATACTCCAAGCTCAGAGGATGCTGCGGGCCTATTCTTCAGCCGGGACCGCGCACGGCGTCATAAATTTTTGAAATGATAGACTTGTTCTCGTCATGGTATAGCTGAAACAGTGCTCACTGGACGTCAAACTTTTACTAATCAGTCAATGTGGGAAAATGCTATCTCCTGTGCAGTATTATTACCCCTTCTATATTTGTCGTTAAGAGCAGACTCGCTTGGGTGTGTTGAGAAGGCTAAATTTCCTGCACTTACCCTTTTTTTCTATATTTCAGTGTCAATTTAAACTATGATATATTGCTCGCTTGGCGTAAAACTCTTAACTAATCAATCACCACATGCACTTATAAGAATGATATGTTTTATTTCATAAATTAACCAAAAATCTGCCTAGACACACTTGTGTTGGGTAAAAAAAAATGAAAGTACACAGCGTCTTTGTGCCTCTTTTATATACACTTGCTAAACTACTATTTCTAGGTAAAATATACGCTTTTACTCGTCATGGACTACTCCTTCGTGCAAAATGGGTAAATATGTCTGTAACCTGTGCGGAACCGGTAACACGTGGATAAATGTAAAATCGAGATGGCTTTAGTGCGACTCGAACTATAACGTCGATACCTTATAATGTCATAATCCTGTTTGCGCTTTACAGTATAGAATTATACCTTTGGATTCATTGTTGCGTATATACCTGGTCAATCCTCCAGCGCTTAATAGTGCTCGTGACCATCATGAAGATCTTTGGGGTACTCCAGATAACACCATTGCTCGATACTTGTTCTAGTTCCTTTTCGACCTCTTTACTCTCATCTTAGAAAGGTTTATGTCATCGCCCTATCATTGTGATTGTTGGAATCCAGATGGAATAAGTATAGGCACTTATTGGTTTAAGTGGTGTTGTAGGTACTGCAGCAAGGAATCATGCCATTTGGATATGAGATCATGACCACACACATTTAAGCTGCATTTGCAAACATTATCAGCATGTTGGGATGAGACAACAGCTTCAAACTGCCTCCGAATATGTAGTTGTTTATATTCTTAAAAATGAATGGATGTGGAGTGAATGTTCATATGACACAATGCAACATACTGCCATACTTGGCTGTTTTATCATTTCATATTGAAAATATTTTACTAGTTGTTAAAGGTAACTTCATTCAAGACTATCATATTAAGATCCTTGAAAACTCAAAAGTATCCTGGCAAAATCCTAGAAAAACCCTGGAATTTGATATCTCAAAAAGTGTTGGACCCTGATTACAGGTAGCCACAGTGAATTTGACACCAGGGGGGACGAGGCCTACTAATATTCACACAATCTACCAAGGAACATATTCAGTTGTTATTTCAACAAAATGGACATTGTGGTCGTTGTCTCTTTGACACATTCCCCGTCTCCCTTCTTTTTCTTATTAAATGAAAATAATGGGAGATGCATGAGGACAAAATTACACAATATTTTAAATAATTCTGTATATGTTTAAATGGTTATTTATTTAAAAACTTGTTAATCAATTTACTTTGAACTTAAACCTGTTTGATTACATATTTAAATTGATTATGAAATGTTAATTTAAACGTAAAAATATGAAAATAAAAAACGTCATGAATGAACAATTTTCAGCAAGCTCGTAAACCTTTTCCATTAAATCATATTGAAAAGAAATGAAAGAGTTTCCTCGCGTTGTACATTTCAACACTTCAAAATTTATCAAGCAATTGAGTTTGAACATGAATGGAAGATTCGAAATGATTTATTTATGATTGATTACCTCCCCGTAACGGCGGACATTTTTTTTGAAACATATTGGCCATTTAATCTTTAAGAAATCGCATTTTAGTTCTTTTTTTTAATTAGTCGATAAATGAAGATGCCATTAGTTATGGGCCTTTATTACAAAAATTAATACCATAAAATTATATAAAAAAGTGAGCTATTTTATGTATAATGTTGTTTCAAATAATTATTTCACATCTGTAATAGGTTAAGACTTTCAGTTTTAGAGAATTCTGCTCTTTTTTTTTAAATATACCCAAATATACCACAATCAAGTGGTCGCTATAGAACACAGCGTAAAAAGGTATTCAAGAAATCTTGACAATTAGAACTTCCACAAAAAAAAAAACAAAAGGTTGTTCTAGCATTTAAAAAAGTTAGTTTTGTGTTATTTAGTTAATAAAGGCTTAAAACCTCAGTATCCTTTTGGACAACCTACTATCATTGTGCATCAAGTGTCTGAATCAAATTCGGTTTATTTGCAAATAAACTAATCAAATTAGGTTATATTGATAGAACGAATGAGATATTGAGCGCTGAACTGGGATATTAAATATTGTTTTGAAACCTGTACATTAATTTTTGCAGCGTCATAGTTTATGTGTCGATGGTCAATATCAGACTTTTCTTTCCTCTAAAGACCTCAAATCTTATGTTTATCCTTGACAAAATACCGATGTCACTGTATAATTTGTTTCTGCATATGAGCATTTCGACAACCTAAATCCCTTCATTGCAGATCAAATCAAGATATTTTGAAACCCAAAACTTGTAATATCTGATACAGCACAAATAACAATAAAGGTCTAAATGGAAAACTAAAATCAGCTATGATCAGAGCTATGCAAGAGGGAGATACTCTTTCGTTTTAAGTAATTTTTCTCAAATTCAATTTTTTTTTTTTTTTTTTTTTTTTTTTTTTTTTTGGTGGAAAATTCAGAGTGAAGTTTTCATCATATATACTTCGGTAAATAGTTTATAATGGAAAACGATCCATGTTAGATCGCTGCAAGCGACATCGTCTTCCATTAGTAAAGTGTTCATTTTTGTGACACAACAATCGTTACCATGACTACACGTCCTAAAAGACTTCACATCATAATGTAAGTGACGACGGTACACATACAATGTCGGTTTTCCGGATGTTTCTTGTGGTATGTTACGGAAGAAATAAGAACTTGCATTTGCGTTCCACTACGTTCTCGAGAAAAGACAAAATTTCTTACACTTGATCTTTTATCTGATCTAATGCAAGATCCTTTTATTTTTTTTTTTTATATTTTGAGTGGAAGTTGTTGCTTTTTTTACCAATGGTTTTGACAGTCTACGACAGAGAAATGAGCCTGATTACAAATTGTTTTATACATAGGAAATAGAAAAATATACTGAGTGCAAATGAAAAATCAACACTCAATTATTTACAAAATAAGTGTTGCGAGGTGGTTATATAATGCAAAAAGACAACAGTAGAGTGGTTTAAGAAAGTTCCTTGATGTTCAAACCTCGAGGTCTGAACGTTCAAAAAGATATGACAAACTGATGTAAAACTATACATTACTGGTACGAAATTAATATAAGAAAGATAAAAGGAAACACCTACAATTGCCGTAAACCACAATCCACCAGGGAACCGCACGAGAAAAACAATAAAATGACAAAAGACAAACATGGACAACGATAGGAACTCGGGATAGCCGGACTTGGTACCGGCACTAGCAAGAGCTAGCGGTAGGGTTAAACCGGTTTATGGGTACCCAAAGTTCCTTGAGTTCTTGGAACTTTCAGACTTCGATGTTTGAACATCAAGGAACTTTCGTACTAGTAATGTATAGTTTTACATCAATTTGTCACATCATTTTATTTTCATGTTTNTTTTTTTTTTTTTTTTTTGTCCATTTTTCACATTTTGTCTTTTTAATTCTTGTCCTCCCCACTCACTTTCCACTTAATTCCCTGTCCTTTCCTGTCCCTGCCCAAATTTTGTTTCACGACCCCATCATTCCAATCACCTTTTTGTGATTGTGTTTAAGATGGCTAGAAGTATCAAATTTCGCGGCTCGCTACACACCTATCTCATCTAGGATTTTAGTTTCTCCATTTGTTCTACCGTGTTTACACGTGTTTTTTATTTTTACTTTACCCGAGAAAAAGACATTTTATGTCGAAATATTGGGCTTTTTACCCCTTTTTTAGCTCACCTGACCCAAAGGGTCAGTGTGAGCTATTGCCTTCACTTGGCATCTGTCGTCCGTCCGTCCGTCGTCCGACGTCTGTCCGTTAACATTTCACGTTTTCATCTTCTCCTCTGAAACCACTAAAGCAAATTCAACCAAACTTTACAGGAATGATGTATGGAAGGTCCCTCACAAAGGTTGCTCATTTCGTTCCGATCCGATAAAAAACATAGCCGCCAGGGCGGAACTTAGGTTAAACATTGGACTCTATGGGAAAAATCACATTTTCATCTTCTCAGCTGAAATCACTGCAGCAAATTCAAGCAAACTTTACAGGAATGATGTACTAAAGGTCTTCAACAAAGAGTGCTCATTATGTTTTGATCCGATAAAAAACATGGCTGCCAGCACAGAACATAGTTTAACATTGAACCCTATAGGAAAATTATATTTTAATCTTCTCCCCTGAAACTGCTGAAGCAAATTCAACCAAACTTTGCCGGAATGATGTACTAAAGGTCCTTAACAAAGATTGCTCATTTTGTTTCGATCTGATAAAAAAAAACATCGCCGCCAGCACAGAACATAGTTTAACATTAAACCCTATGAGAAAATCACATTTTCATCTTCTCCTCTGAAACCGCTGAAGCAAATTCAACCAAACTTTACCGGAATGATGTACTAAAGGTCTTTATTTTTGATCTGACAAAAAACATGGCCGCCAGTGTGGAACATAGTTTAACATTGGAGCCTATGAGAAAATCATCCATTTCATCTTTTCTGAAGCTATTCAAGCAAATTTGACTAAACTGTATTGGAATTATGTTTAGAAGGTGCTTTGCAAAGATTACTCATTTCAGAAGGACAAAAAGCATGGGTGCTTATAGAGAACATTGCTAAATATAAAACAACATTTGTTAAAAACATTAGTTTTGGTCATGCATGTCATAGAAACATGGTGGTTAACCAGTTTACTGACTGTTGTACTTAATTATTTAGATTTTTTCGCACAAATTACAATTTTCAAGATCTTTTTCGCACAAATTACAATTTTCAACAAAAGTACCTGCCAATTTACTTGTAATTACACAGGCTTTAAAAAAATTTCCGCATGACCGATTATTTAAACCACGTCACCGGCAATACATGGCATGAAATGCACAAGAATGTGGTTTTTCACGAATTTACGCGTGATTGATTTTCTTTATTGTCCACTACAAAGCTTAACCCTTGAAAACACATTTTCCGTCTCAAAATGTTGGAACTGGTTTTCATTTAATCCATGAATGATGGGGCTTTAAACATTTCCTGGGTTGTTTCTCAAAATGCCTTGTTTTTCCATTCACAGACATCACTTTAACGTTTATCTTCTGTGAAACACAATTAATCAGTTTGAAATTTTATCAGCTTCTTTTGAAACCTTTTGGAACATTTATGCAAAATTTTCAAATCTTTTTGATGTTTAGAATTAAAATTCTCAAAAATCGGTATTTTTCACCAAAAAATTCAAAACATTGCCATTTTTGACAAATTTCAACTCGAAGCAATTTCGTGACAAATTGGAACTCACAATTTGAAGAATGAGGCATTTTTTCTTTTAATTTTTTGTCAGTGTTATTGAAACGTTTAGACAATTTGGAAATTTTGATTTTGACCACTTAATCAAACGTTGATGCTGTGGCAAATTATCAAGAGTAACTTAAAAATGCATGGATGCAAAACTTTAAGCAGACACTTGGCTAAGTAATTTAGCAAAGAAAACTTCTTTAGCCTGACATATAAGATTTCTAAACTATAAATACCAGGTGTTGCGTCTTCATCGGTGCTAGGTATATATTAAAAAATCTAGCTATGTATACAATCTACCTTAAGCCATGTTCATTTGTATAAACCACTTTGACTTTTGACTTTGACATCCAAACGTTTGGGTTTGATCTGCACTGATGAGACATAAGCTGTCGAAATTTTAGGAAAATCAAAATGTCAAAATTAAGCTTTTCTTGGTATTTTAATTTACACAAACTGTTAAGGACTTTGGTGTAGGTGAAAAATTATAAAACATAAAAAACTAAAGTTTATTTTGAAAATGTAAAAAAATATTAATATATTTGGTGCGAAGAAAACATCTCTAAAAATCTGACGGACTGTTGTTTATCTTCCTGAATATATGACTAACTTGTCGTGCTGGATGTGTTAATATAATCTACAGTTTATATACGTAGTATTAGGAATCTTTGTGAAGGTTTATTCCATATATGGTATTGACTTAGATGTCCAGGCGTATAAATAACATTTCTCTTGGGAAAATGTAGCACAAGATGGAAAACTTGGAAGGTAGTTCGATGTCTATACATACATTGATAATATCCCTTCTTATTTGCACTGGTATAGCTGTAAACATTTTGTTTTTGATGTCACTGAAGGGCGATAAGAAAAAACTCAACAACAACGAGAAGATTCAGGTGTACAAGACAAGCTTACTGATACTAGCTATGTTGTGTTATATTCCCTGTGAATTATGGACACTACAGACAGATGTTCTTGGTCACGCTGCTTGCACAATTAAAGGTACGGAAATCTTTCTGTGTTTTTCCAAGAGATTTTTTTTTTTGTTTTTTGTTGTTTTTTCTTTTTTTTTTGCATTATTTATTACTATCATTATTATAATTCTTTATTTATGTATTTATATTTGTCTCTTTAATTAGATCTTATTAGTAATTTGTTCTCTATCAGTTTTTTACAGATAGTTTATTGATGGATTTCCAAATATTTTGATTTGATCTGCACTGAAGAGACATGAGTTGTCGAAATGACTATATACAGAATCTTTGGTATTTTCTTTTTTATAACAAGTTTTATAAATTTGCTTCTAAATATTATTAGCTTGATATGTGGGGGGGGGGGTACTTTGTCTTTGCGGGTTGTTATTTTTCAATTTTACAATGAAAATATTTTTGTATTTCGACGATAATGGTTTGTGATCTCAAATCTTATGAAAAAGGGTAACGGATAATGCGCTGTAACATTTGAAAACAACTAAATTTGACACTGATTATTGATAAATTGTATTAAAATGCGAGATATTCTGCACCATAAAAATACGCCCTTCTTGAATTCGTTTTATGCAGATGTTTTATAATCTTCCCTTTCAAGGCTTTATACAATGATATATTTCTTAATTAAACTAAAATTATTATGCCTTTTGTCAACGAAAACTAAACAAGAAATCTAAACTCCATCGTTCTTTCGAAATTTTAACCCTTTGCTTTTGGTACCTAAAATAGGATCATACACTGCTAACGAACTCCAAGACATGACTTAACTGCATAGTTTTTTTTCTTCTTTCAAATGAAGTACGTCTTTATGTTGGAACAAATTATTGAGATAAAAGGGGATCTTTCAATACGGGACTTCTAATTCGTGTTCAAACCGGAATTAATTTTTGATACTATACGAAAAAAATCAATACATCAATACATTGAGGGGAATCACTAATTAATAAACACTGTTGAGATAAAAAGGGGGTTATATTCACTTTGTTGTAGTGCTTCAGGTTAATTGTTTTTCGTCAATTAAAATTTAGTTACAAAATTGTCATGTAGGAACAATCATAAGTGTACGCTTCAATTTCATAAATATTTTGTTTTTATGTGGTAAATATTTGTTTCAAAAGATCAAGAATCCAGTCACTACATCTCAGTGGTATTTGTGGCGATCGTTTCCGCCTTCAATTACACGAGAGTTCCTATCACGAAAGTCCCGTATTATTGATTTCTTTTTTCCTGATTGATGTTTACACCAGTTCTTCTATTCCAAATGAATAAAGTGTATAATCTTCCGACACCATTAACAATAAATACCTCTTTCACTCAGAAATATCTTCCTCATTTCTCCATATAAAACACCTACATCTTTAAGTTATTTCGCTACCTATTTTTTATCCTATGGTCATTAGCATATTGTGTGATTTCTTGATAAATAATTTTCGTCCTTATCAAGTTATCCTCGGCGATATTCAAAAAAAAGTTCCAAGGAAGAGCACATAGAGAGCTATTACTCTTGCTCAATACTTTGTCTCGTATGCATTAACTCCATATCCTTTCACTGTCTATTAAGACCGGACTGTCTCTAATGCAGAGTTGAGTCCGTATAAAGATTCCCCGTGAGAGAGATGTATGTTCTTAATAAATTTCATTGGTGGTGTATCCGTTCTTCAGAGAATTTCCCAAATGGATACATCATTATCTTTTTTTCAACATTTTGCCATTTATTTTTTGTAATTTCAAAATGCTGTTCTGACCATCTGTTAATTTTGCCCACATCTCGCTATGTTATAATGCCAAGTTGCACTTGACTCGATGGTTGTTTGTATCTTGTGGTTGTCTTCTATTGGTCTTTTTGTCGGGCAACGGGTGACAGTAGTTGTAAGAACACTTTGCCAGTTTATTTTACGTTTGTTGACGATCCAGCGTTCATAAGTGCGAAGCATAGATGTAGTATTACTCGACATGTAGCAATGAATTCTGTTCTAACAGGTACCCGGGCCGTCTTTAACTTGCTATGAGATATGAGTAAAGAGCATTGTTAAAGGCCTCATGGTGACTTCAAGATGAAGAATAAATATAAAAGCTTGTTCCATTGCTTGGTTTACCATGATTATTTGCTTCATATTCTTTCATTGTTTATAACCAAAAAATCCGTCCCCTCTAAATTTGCCTCATGTATGCTGTAAATGTACACTTTCACACTTTTATTTGTAACGCTGGATCAATAACGAAGTAAAAGAAAATATATCATGACAAGGAGCTCGTCCATTATTGTTCGTCAATATTTCTTGTATCAAAAACAAAACTTCCATTATTCTATATATATTGACAGTTACTTAGCTGCATCTGTGAAATTTGCAGAGCCAAAATTGGGCAGACAAAAACTATGTTATAGTTCTTTTGCCATAGTCATTTTCAAATGTTAATATTTTTATGAATTATTCAACACATAACAGTGCAAAACTTAACTGAGTTGTCAGTGTTATTTGACATTGGGCGATTTGTGATCAATCAATCAATCAATCAATTTTAAGTTATGTTGTCCTACCTCCCCCCCCCCTTCTTTCTCTCCTCCAACCACAGCGGTGAATATAATCTTTGTCTGAAATACTGAAATTTTACTAGTCTTTCTGATTATGAGATAAATTCAGTCATTAAGTTCCAAAAGCAGAATTTTGAAAGTACTAAAATATTTTACAAAAACAAATATCTGACTAAACATATCATTTTGTTTATTATTTTACTTTTACAGATACATTACAGACCCTCTTTCTGGACTCCTACCCAATACTGACAACAGCTATTGCATTGATTCGATTTCGGCTAGCCGTATTACCAGACAGAATGGGACCTCTCAATGGAAAAATGTGCTTTCTCGCGACAATAATCACCTGTTCACTACTACCAATTTCAGTTGCAACGTCAAGGCTTATTATCCAATCCCTGTTACCAAACACAACAAACACTTCTAATTTTACACAACAGGGCGGGTACAATTGCTACCAAGTTAGCCAAACAGAAATTAAGTACTTCAACATGGGAAGTTCTATATTGATGTATGGTATACCATCATTATTGGTGATGATCATGTACTCTGGTATTGTGTACATTTCATCAGTATCATTCAACCGGGTTCAGCAGTATAGTTTCAACACGAGTCGTTGTCGAAGATTCAATTTATTCAGCAGAAATAATCAGATATCAAGTGGAACTGTTTCCTGTCAGGAATCTTCTCATGTAACCCAGCATCAAACAAGAGGTTCAAAAATCGCAAAGTCTGTCACCACTCTCGTTGCATTTTTTTTCCTAGCAACAATTCCTGTATGTTCAGTTGAAATGTATATGAACATCACACATGCTGATGAGCACTTAAATCTCACTTTGTTGTATCTGAAGGCAGTTATTGGTCTATATCATGTCTTTGGCGAGGGCATATTTTATATTGAAAAACGGCAGAAAGCGATTTTGTTCTTTGAAAAGTATGTTACTCGTTCTGGACAGTCATCTACGATAATACGGCGCTTCAAATCCAACAATAGTAATACAGTTGTCCCGACAGATCAAATTACAGCTACTGCTCCGACTGCTATGGTCAACTTCCGACATCCCTTATCCCCAATCCAAGAATTAACGGTATCGGGACTTTGCTCAAGACATGTCATCAGCCCAAACTTATCTGAAGAATATTCAGGAAGAGGAAGTTCTCAATGCCGCGTTCTCGGGAAAAGTAGTTGTATGAGGTCCGAAGAAAGCTCTTTGTCGAATTATCGAATTTCAGCAAACAAATTAATAGTTGTGTCGTCAAAAATGTCAAGGACAGCTTTGAACAGCACTGCAATTGATATTTCAAGTAGAAATAATGCTGAGATAATTGCCACAAATACAAATATCGAGTCAAATACTGAATGTACAGCACAAGCCCTAGATCGAGAGAAGACAAATTCATTCTCTTATCTAAACTCGAAGTATGGAAATTGTGAAAGAAAAACTTGTAGTATTTCTACCTACCGTAGCTGCAGTATCCACAGCAACTTATCAGAAGCAACGATATCACTCCAAGACGACTGCTTTTGTAGAACGCCTTTGTCAGCGTTTTCAACTACAGAGTCTCTACCTTTATCAGCGATGTCAACAGCTGAAACAGCTTTTGATTTTACACAGCATGGAGATACCTTGAACAGTTCCAACCGTTGCTGGGTAAGCGCTGCTAGTATACTATCCTTTCCGGTGTCCCCAAGTCTTCCAGCGATGGAAACAACTGAACATTTGGTGCCTGCGACCAGTCCCCGAGTGAATGGAATTCGTGATAGTATTAGACGGCTCTCTGTTATTTCTGATACATTATAGGAAAGAAACTACACGTTTTCGAGTATTCAAAATGCATTTTCTGAAATGTAATTGTGATTGACACATGAATTAATGCAATATTAAGGAAGAAACATCAGGTTTTTTTTTTTTATTTCTTTTAAATGTTGAACAATTCGCTATATCTACTTCATTTCTGCGGAACTGTCTCTAGAACTCCACATCTGACAGTGTCGGTTAGACTATTTAACGAACTCCTCACTGGGTAGGGTCGGTCAGATTTTACAACGAATCCAATGCTGGTGACTGGAATGTATAGATTTATGCAGCCTGATCAAACTATTTGCTTACAATACCAATTATGTGACAGTACAGTTTTCATATTTGAATTATATGGTATCTGATTGAAAATGACCTTGACCTAATAATGAATTCTCCCAACGTTTGATTGGCAATAACTTTTGTATCCTTTTCATAATTAAATAAATCTGATGGAATGAAGTAAATATTAATTTTTTTGTCAATGCTATGGCCAGAGATAACCAGTTGACAGAACGTCAAAATATTTTCAAAATTAACAATGAAAGGATATATAGTAAGTGCACATGAAACAAAGTCTCTACACATGCGCAGTAGAAACAAGCAATGGACCAACGCTTTCTTGACAGACATAAGTTGTCAAAATATGCGCATAAACAGAAACTAAATTCACAGTAACTTCCGTATTTTGTTATTTATTATCACTTGGCCAATTCCACTGTTCGTGGACTTTTAGTCCCCGGCGGTATTCACCAACCCAGTACCCAGTTCTTCAGTGCTGGCCCGAAAACCGATTTATTTCAAAACGTGCAATATCTGAATTTAAGAAAATTTTGTTGAAATCTAAGGAGTATCTCCCTCTTGTATAGATCTGTCCTTTCCTGACTTTGGCTTTCCTGTTTAGATCCTATTGGTATTTTGTTCCCTATCAGCTTTAACATATTCGGTTTATGAACTTCCAAATGTTTTCATTTGATCTGCACTGAATAGACATAAGTTATCGAAATTCGCACATGCAGAAACAAAATTCACAAAAAACAAAAAATCGGTGAGTTGGTTTATCGAGGTTACGAGTATAATGTGTGAGTGGAAATTAATGGAAATTGGTAAGAGCAAGAAATTTAGGCCCTTTTTTCCGTCTGTAGAAGCTGCTTGTGTTCAAAACATAAGGAACAGATATATGTATACATATACTGCATTATAAGTGGCTAACCTTCACACATTTAATAACATCCGGTCATAGTAAGCAGAGTTTTGTGAATTTTAGATATCTCAAGCTTATGTTTGGTGTAAAACAAAAATTAACTGCAAGCATGTAATTCAGTAAACTGTAACAATCAAATGTAAGCTCGTCTGATTTTTGTTATCTGAACTGAACACTACAACATTAGAATACCGAAGAGACAAAGGAGTTGTATTTACAAAAATCGAAGTACAAAAAACATCAAAATATAGAAGCTGCATAAAAACATGGCAAAAACGAGAACCCAGAAAATAAAAACGTTAGATACATGTAGCTACAAAGCACAGAAAGGATAAACACAACATTCAAAACCAACGCACTCTCAGTGTGAACTACCATGAAACTGAGAGAGACACCAGGTGCTCGGGGCGGGGGGGGGGGGGGGGGGGGGGGGGTAAGCATGTTATGCTCTGTTAACAGCAGCCGTCACACTGTAGGTGAGTCAATCTAGGAAAAAATTGACTATCAACAAAAGAATACTGAGGCATCGTCTGCATTTCATTCATATTTCCTATTTCAGGTTTTGAATACCCCAGTTGGTTCCGATTCGTCAGTATAGTCAAAAACAATAAAATAAACTCACCCATGATACTAACAAAGGAGCACAAAAATCTCAAGTATTATCTCAAACTAATTTAAAACAAAAGTAGTTAATTACTCACGTACTTTCTTATTAGAAAATAAAATTAAATTTGAGTAAAGTGCAGAGCTGAAGATGGCTGTTCGGTTTCATATCTATATAGTGCTGGAGTTTGATTACCCATAATTTTGAAAGATCAATACATGGGTTAGCAATATCCAAAATCATTCATGATTCTATCTGTAGTATTTTATGTTATTAGCAAAATGATAATTTTTCGAACAATATCAACTTTATAATCCGTATTTTTAATAAATAAATGAAATATTGCTGAAGTCGGCGTAAAACATCAATCAATCAATCAGTCAATTTAATGACAGAGACCCTGTATTTTAATTTTACATTTTGCAGTGTCTTATTATTTGGATAAATTCATGCTAGTTAATCTATCAGACCACTACACTACAGTTAGGTTAAGTCATGTTCATTGGTCAGTCTTTTTTTTAATCGCAATGTACTTGTTTATCATTCTATTGTTGATATCTAGTCTCAAACTCTCGTTAACTAAGGACTTTCTCTCTTGCATAGCTCTGTCCTTAGCTAATTTTGGCTTTCCTATTTAGGTTCTTTTTGGTAATTTGTTCTCTATCAAATTTTACACTTGTTCGGTATATGGATTTCCAGATGTTTTGATTTTATTTGATCTGCACTGAAGAGACATAATTTGTCGAAATGTGCAAATGCAGAAATTAAATTTACAGTAACGCCGGTATATTGTCATTCACTACTGGGGGAATAAATGGGATATGTTTTTTTTAAGAAATAGTCTTTTTGATGTAATGTAAAAGGGGCAATTTGGCGGCGTTTAAATTTCGCGATTTTGATTTTGATTGCCAAACCAATTCTCGAGATTTTATTTTATTTTATTTTATTGTCATGATTCTCACTTACGGTTTGTTACAGTTACATTTGTAATGACAGCAAATTTTCGAGAGGGGATATTTTTGCGAAATGTGTCCTTCCCGAAATTAGCGTATATAAATTCTTCACAAAATTCCACTTTTGCAGTATTTAGTGTTCTCTCTCTCTCTCTCTCTCTCTCTCTCTCTCTGTGTGTGTGTGTGTGTGTGTTTATTTTTTTTTTCCATTTGTTTTTTTTTCTTCTGAATTTTTTATTTTTATCTAAACTGAAGGAAAAGCAACAGTTGTAAGAATGGCCATCTGTGAAAATTGAAAATATTTTTGCTTAGCTAATAATGTGACTTAGCTTCATTTCTTAGAATCTACAATACTCTAAATTTAGGGATGGAATTCAGGTGACGTAGAGGATGCGCCCCCTTCTTTCACCGCCAAAGAAAAAATGTTTGGGAATACTGTATACAACTACTTATATAACTGTACTTTTAATACATCTTGACGAACTATACTTGAAAATGTAATATTTTTAGGATTTTTAACGAAAGAAATAGTCAAAAATGTTTTCGCCTTGCTTCATGCTCGGTGGTTTTTATAACATTTACATTTTTTTCGAAGTTCCTTAATATGACTCTGCAAATGCTGTTTAACAAAAACATCAAAACAAATTAAAAAGAGCATTGACACTACTGGTAACCTTGAGGACAATACCATATTTGTTATATGTCAGTAAAACAATATCTTGCCAATATCTTGAGCGTGCTAATTAAATTCATCTGTTTCCTTTCCAGGATTGTCAAATTTCCTTTTCGTCATTAATTGACGTGATAAAGAAGTACAGCCAACATACTTCCAACTTTATTTCTACTTTTCGTGTGGCTCGCTTTACGCGTGATTATTCAATGTGGAATAAAACTCAACAAACTAAAGAAGATTCAAGTGAAAAATACAATCTCACTCATACTTGTCATGACTTGTTAAATCCATTTAAACACCGAGGGAATCCGCCTTATGAATTTTTTTAATATTCTCAAATATTACTCTGGTTGAACATTGGTTTTTGTTTCAGTGTTTTATTATTTTTATCTCTAAACCATTTTGTTACATGGTTAATGAAACATTTAACCGTGATAAAGACCTTGTTTCAAACATGTTTCAAGAACATTTTTATATGAAACTTTAAACTTGTTTTATAATTAACTTAAAACATGTTTTAGGTTTAGCTTAAAACATGTTCCAGGTTCTGTTTGACCTAAAACATGTTTTAGAATAAAAAAAAAGATTTTATTTCAATTATGCAAAATGTTTAGCAATCCTATCAAAGACCTAAATACCGAAGTTACCGTGTATTTAATTTCTGCATATGCGCATTTCGACAACTTTATGTCTCTTCAGTGCAGATAAAATTCAAATGTAAATGTTATGTTTGGAAGTCCATAAATTCATAGATATTTAAAAACTGATAGGGAAAAAACAACCAATATGATCTAAATTTATAACCAAAATCAGCCAAGGACAGAGCTTTGCATGAGGTAGAAACTCCTTAGTTTTCAACAAAATTTACAAAAATTAAAATATTGTAAGGTACCAAATAGAATCGGCTTTCAGGTCAGCACCGAAGCACTGACTACTGGGCTTGTGAATATCCTCGGGTACTAACAGTGCACCAGCAGAGGCATCGACCCAGTGGTAACAAATAACTAAATACCGAAGTTACTGTGAAAATAGTTTCTGCATATGTTTCGACAACTTATGTCTCTTCAGTAAAGATAAAATCTAAATGTTTGGAAGACCATAACTTCGAAGATATCTAAACACTGATAGAGAACAAATAACAATATGATCTAAATGTAAAGCCAAAATCAGCTAAGGAAGGTATCCAAAGTTTCCAGCAACCTTAGACCTGTAAAGTGGGATATTTGATGAATTTTACAATATAACATCTGATCGTACCTTCACATGAAAGAACGGCAGTAGAATACCTAAAGATCACATAAATCAAAGTGGAGAAACGAGGCAAAAACAAGAACACCAGAAGACGGAAGATCAAAGACGTTACAAACCACAAAACAGTTACACTACAAATACAACAAGAAAAATTAAAACTAAAAAAAAACGAAAAACGTTTTCTCCATTGGTCCGTCCAAAGGTCCGTTAATCTTTTGTAGTAACTAAAAATCCATACAATACGAATGCGTTTAAGTGAAATGAATAATTTCCAATAATTGGATTGCAAACTCTTGGAATCATACTGTGTAAATGGTGTCCTCTATGAAATATGCCTTCCTGTTTCGTTGTACTATGTCTTGATTTTTTTTTTTTTTGGCAATCTAATACGTCAGGCTGGTCACACAAGACATCCCGATTTGTTGGATTATAATCGTTCTTAATGTAATTATCCCATGATTTATATCCAGATATGTTGCACAGTCTTGATTTTTTTCTTTAATCCTTAAGATAATTATTGCCTGTTTTTGAAAGATTTTGGTATGAACATCTGATTTCACTCCAATTTATTTCACAATTTACCCTAAAAATCTATCACATGAATTATCAACAAAATACCGAAGTTACTGCTAAAATGATGAATTAAACATGCCTTCAAATTAATAAATTAATTCATTGAATTGATCAATAAGGATTAAACCTGTAAGTTCGTTTTTTAATTTTTTTTATTTATTTTTTTATTTTTATTTTTTTTTAATATTTATTTAATTGCATCAATTAACTAGAGCAATACCATTACATAAAATTTATTCAGTTACATTAAAAATAAGTGGTCAACGATTTCTTGCAATTTATACCATTTCATAATACTTGTCCGCAATTTGCAACTTGTACAATAGATTACATATTTTGTGTCAACAATCCCATTTGACAGTTCCTCTTCATGAGTGTCGTATTCGACCCAGGCCTCACTTTCGGATGGACTTGTTTTCACTCCATGTTGGAATGACAATTCTTACCATTAATGCTTAAAATTCATGATGTTCATTTAACTCAATGATGTCATGAGTCCTTTTTTTCTTCTTTTTTTCTTGCTTTCCAACGACTAATGAATTTTTATACGACCGCAAAAATCTTTGCGGTCGTATAATGGTATGGTGCTTTCGTCGTCGTCGTCGTTATCGTCGTCGTCGTTGTCGTTGTCGTTGTTGTCGTCGTCTGTAGACACTTTTGTTTTTGGGCAATAACTTAACTTCCAGTTGATCAATCCTTATGAAATTTTAACACAATGTTCCTTGGCACAAAAGGAAGGCTTGGCATAGTTTTGGTCATTGGGGCCCCACCCGTTTTTTAAAAAGGGACCAAAAAGGGTTACATTTGATGTTTTCACATATTTGACTGTAGAATCTTTATTATATATCGGATTTTGATGGGGTTTCTTTCAGTGTCCTCCTTAGGAAATTTACAATCAGTAGTATGTAAACAGATTTCACATCGCATGTACCGTTCATGAGATAAATTGGTTCCAAATAACTAGATACCGAGGTTAGGGAAATCTCAAAAATCTATTTTTTTTCATTTTTTGTCCGATTTTGATGCAGTTTTTTTCTTTTGATTCCTTATGAAAAATTAATACAGCGCTCAACTTTTATATTTTTGGTAACTTGTTTACTTTCCCAGCTATGAGGGGCCGAACGGGGCCAAAATTGCAAATTTGCTGATTACCTGAAATTTTTATTTTTCATCGGATTTCGATGGGATTTTTTTCTTTGAATTCCTCTTGATATAAGCTTTCAGCTGTATGGCAACGGATTTTGCATAGCTCTTACCATTTCCGAGCCACAAGGGGTCAAAGGGGCCAAAATTGCAAATTTTCGAAATATGTGAAATCTTTATTTTTCATCGGATTTCGATGGGATTTTTTCTTTGAATTCCTCTTGATATAAGCTTTCAGTAGTATGTCAACGGAGATTGCGTAGTTCTTACCGTTTTCGAGCTACAAGGGGCCAAAGGGGCCTAAATTGCAAATTCTCGAAATATGTGAAATCTGTATTTTTCATCGGATTTTGATGGGATTTTTTCTTTGAATTCCTCTTGATATAAGCTTTCAGTAGTATATCAACAAAGATTGCGTAGCTCTTACCGTTTTCGAGCTACGAGGGGCCAAAGGGGCCTAAATTTCAAATTATCGAAATATGTGAAATCTTTATTTTTCATCGGATTTCAATAGAATTTTTTTTCTTTGGATTCCTCTTGATGAAAGCTGTCAGTAGTATGGCAGCGGATTTTGCGTAGCTCTTACTGTTTTCGAGCTACAAGGGGTCAAAGGGGCCAAAATTGTAGTAATTTTTCGAAATATTTGAAATCCTTATTATTCATCGGTTTTCGATCAGATTTTTTTCTTTGGATTCTTCTTGATATAAGCTTTCGGTAGTAAGTCAACAAATTTGGCATAGCTTTTCCTGTTTCTGAGCTAAAGGGGCCAAAGGGACCAAAATTGCAACTGATTCAAGCTCTTTATTGTGTCCATTTAATTACTGTATCAAGCTCTTTCCTGTGTCCTCATTCATTTTTAATTACATTTGTTCAAATTTCAGTATTTGACATGCTGCAGTCGTATCATGCTGCGCTCGGCGTAGCCCTTTATTATTTTCTTCTTGATTATACTGTAAAATATCACAATACGACACTGTAATGTATAGCTGCTAAACAAGGGGTCTATACATGGAATGGAAGGTTTGGCACTCCATAAAACCGGTTTTATCCACCATTTCTTTTGTAATGCCTGTACTAAGTCAGGATCATTGCGGTCTTCAATTGTTCGGTGATTTTCCACCTGCTTTGCCCCTTGGATTTGGCTCTTGACAATTCTGTTGGATAATTTTGTTATTACCTCCATTTGTCTGGTGTCGTCTGCTACAATCCTGTTGCATTGGTAAACAGGTCAAGGTAACATGTAACAACATGTGTTCACGGAAAACATTTTTCAAGGTATTCGTTGCTCGAAGAGTACGCATCGTTGTTCCGAACCTTGGTTTCAAACTAGCGGTGAAAAGGCGCATGTTTTATTATATTGTGCCGAACAGCCATATTAAAAAAATATGTGTTGAATTATCATTCCTTATACGTTAGTCCATAGTCCATGGTCTGGAATAACCACGCGTGCAACCCCCCCCCNAATTCCGAACCACACCGATCTTTCAAGTCCACTTGCACCCCCTCTTCAAAATCAAACATGTTACCACAAGTACAACCTGCACGCACGCACGCACTGGTGGAGCAGAGCCCATTTTCAGAGCCAGAGAAATTTCGTTCTTCGTTGAAGTTTTCAGTTGCTTCAATTTTTTACCAGATACTTCCAAGTTGTATAAATACAGTATCAAATTATTGCTAATTGAATGAACTGTACAAAGAACCCATATTTTTATAATTTCTATGCCCAGTGAGTTCCAAAGTGCCATTACACGTACCCCTACTATGAAATATTAATGAAAAATTTGATATTTTCATTGAAATTGCATAAGTTTGATGGTCTGTATAACATGAAGTGCATCTCAATTCTCAATTCTGTTTTTGGTTTTTCAATCAATTTTCTTGAATATAAAACGTTAACATATTTTAAATGACCAAAGTTATATTTTCAAATAGACCAGATAAATGGATCTTTGAATATTTTCGTTTTTGACAAAAGTTTTGTCGTTCTTTTGCATAATATTATTTTTAGTAAACAAATGTCTTTTAAAGTAGGTATAAAATTAAAGCTTTTTATATTTGCTTTACAACTTTTACCAGTAATGGCCATTTTCAGTTAATGTAAACATCATACATCAATAAAACTTATCCCTACCCCCAAATAAATTATTACTAAAATTAGCAAGTTTTTGTCGACTGTTGCATACATTTGTATAAATGGTCATAAACACCAATTTTATTGTTTATATTTCAAATTTGCATGAATAATCATAATGTGCCAGTTTTTGTATATAAATGAACAAAAAATGTCAATACTTTTGCCGCCGTGCGCGGTCCCGGCTTATGAATAGGCCCGCAGCATCCTCTGAGCTTAGCCGCCGTGCGCGGTCCCGGCTGAAGAATAGGCCCGCAGCATCCTCTGAGCTTGGAGTATGAGCCATCCTAACAGAGGACCCCGAGGGAACCCGGGGATATAGAAATAGGACCTAGTATCTCCGGCTTGCGAGGTGTGACCCCTCCTAAACGGGGGCTGACCCCGAGGGTCCCGGGATATAGAAATAGGACCCATTCCGTGGTTGTGCGGGATTAATAAATACACAACCCATCTTTCGGATGGGATGTAAACTCAGGTCCACGTGTTGGAAGAAATGCCACGCTTCCTGCACGTTAAAGAACCCTTGTAGCAAGCTTTTTTGAGTGGTCCGTAGGTGATCGGCTAAAAGGCTAATTCTCCGCCCTTTTCGATTTCACCCTACTTTTCCAGTGGCAGTCAGAATTTCCCGTCCCATGACCCTTTCCATACCCCCAAAGTGATTATTTATTAACAAACTTGTTCTCGTCTTGATATAGCTGAAATATTGCTGAGTAGACGTTAAACAATATTCAATCAATCAATACTTTTGTTTCATAATGTAGAATATGATGAAATATATTAGAAGTGTAGTTTTATTGTTTTTAATAAATCACTGTAAATTTATTATATCTCTTAAACATGAGTTGTTCTCAGCTTTGCATAAGAGCCGTCTAAAAATACTATGTAAATGTACAAGAAGCATCAGGTAGATTTTAGATACGGATATTTTCTCCCCCATCCAAACAAAAATGGTATACAAAAATGACATTTCGGGGATTATGTTATAATTTAAATGATAGTTACACCTTACTTTTGAGTCATATGATAGAAATCTATTACAGTTGGTTTCATTTTAATGTACCCATATTCAGCGAAATGATTTTTCAATCAAAATACATATACAAAATTGTAATTTTCGTTTTTTAGGTTTTTCGCAATTTTCATTGCAGCTTTAAACTAATTATATAGTTCATTGGCTGGAATAGCCCCCCCCCCCCCCTCCCCACTTATCAACCACACCCATATTTTCAGTCCTTCTATATCCCATCTTCAAAATTAAACATGATAACATTAGCATAACCAGCACGCAATGTTGGAACAGGTCCCTTTTTTAGACCCACCCAACGAAATTTGCAAAATTTCGTTTTTGATCAAAGTTTTTCTTTCAATTGCTTCAAATTGTTGATTGGCACCTCTCAGTTATGAAAAAAGGTATAAAATGATTGCCTATGGTACTAGCTTTACAATTATTCCACATATGTACCATTTCTATACCCAATATGTTATAAAAATTGAAAAACCTTAAAACGTAAATTTTAAGATTTTTCTCGAAATTGTGTAAGTTCTATGGTCCTTAGAAACCAGTATGTTTTTCATTTCCTAATTCTTGGAATTGTTTTTAGTCTTTTAATGTCCTTTCTTAAAAATTAAGCATGTTAACATAATGTTAATATGTTTTGAATGACCAAACTATCACTTTAAAATAGACAAATAAAACACATCTTTGATTTTTTTCGTTTTCGACAAAGTTTTGTCCCTTTTTTGTCTCATCTTATCTATTAGTGGTTCAAATTCATATAAAGACAGTATAAAATTGAAGTACGTAATGTCTTCTTTACAACTGGTACAAGTTATGGTAATTTTGAAGAATTATAAACTTCCTACATTCACAAAACTTACCCCTACCCCAATAAATTTACTCTAAAATTGTCAATCTTTTGTCTATGTTCGCATTAAAATTACCAGAACACAAAAATTGTGTGTTGTATATCATGTTTATGACAAGGTTGCATGAATTACTTTAAGATTTGGTATTTTAACAGCCATTTGTCGACTTAAACTCAATAATTTGCCCAAAATTAATAAAAAAAATGGGAATTTCAACATTTCAGATCTGTCCAAAGTCCACTGTTAAATCGTTATATATGTCAAATCCGAAGGATATATCTGCAGATATGCCATCTACTTGATCTAAGCGATACATTAGTTGTCTTAAAAATTGTTTAGAAAAACAGGAAGTGTTAAATGTGACTCTGAATACCGAAAATATTACCCCAACAAATTTTCCCTAAAATTGTAAATTTTTTGTCTATGTTCGCATAAAATTAACTCAAACACGCAAAATGTGTGTCGAATATGGCAATATTGCACGAATTGCATCACGATTTGGTATTTTAACAGCCATTTATTGACTTAAATTCAACATTGTACCCGAAATTAAGGAAAAATGGGAATTTTCAACATTCCAGATTTAGCTCAACTGCACTAATAACCCGTTATATATGGCAAATCTAGAGGATATATCTGCAGATATGCCAATCAGTTGTTCTAAGGGATACATCAGTTATCTGAAAAACAGTGTTTAGAAAATCAAGGAGTATTTAATGTGACTCTAAATACCGAAAATCTTACCCCTACCCCAACAAATTTATCCTAAGATTGTCAATTTTATGTCTTTGTTCGCATAAAAATAACCAGAACACGTATAATGGGTGTTATATATGACAATGTTGCATAAATTTCAGTTGGTATTTTAACAGTCATTTGTCGACTTAAACTCAATATTTTGCCCCAAATTGATGAAAAATGGGATTTCTTTTTTGTATTTCATATTTGTCCAACGTTCATTGCTAAATCGTTATATATGTCAAATCTGGAGGATTTATCTGCAGTTATGCTAATCCATTTTTCTAACCGATGCATAAGTTGTCTTAATAGATAATACTCGGTAGATGTCCTTGGTACTGGATTTGGCTTCCTATTTCGATATTTTTTGTATTGAGTACTTCTTTTTGAATAACTTTTGGATTATGGCTTTCCATATTATTTGATTCTAATGCTGCTGATGAGAGGTTACTCCTTGAAACACATATACAGCATAACGAAATTTACTGTTTT